>JAODKF010000015.1:164794-175017 GCA_026779585.1 Mormyrus proboscirostris
CCGCACCCCCCCCCCCCCCCCACAGCTCCTGTCAAATGAGCCTTTTCACCCCGACAGACTGATGAGAGATTCTCCTATCAGGGGGATCAGAGGAGGATCATAGCGGACGCTTTATTCCATCTGCTGGGCCGCCTTTAATCTCCCTTCCTCTGACTCCTCATGCATGTCTGAAGTCTCAGGGAGAGAAGTAACATCAACTGGAGGCATTTGCTCTCAACATCTCCCTGCATTTCATCCGTGGCAAGAGCAGGATTTTGACCGATAACTAGTTAGCCACCTCAGGCTGGGCTGTGGTGATAAGGTACCCGTGGGTACAGGGACAGGCTCACAGCTGGCTGGTGGGGTGGGGCTGAGAGATAAATGATGCGCAAAATAGATGGACCAATCAGGGAACAGGGAATAAATGGAGGGGTTGATTGAGTTGATAGTGGCGGCAAATCGAAGGACGGCTTTAACAAAATGAAGCGAGGCGCCGGGGGGAAGGGCCAGAGGATGCTCAGGAAGTAGCGGCGTTGATGTAATCGCTAAAGCAGGCGGCAGTAAATGGGGCGTGGAAAGTTTCCTGGGAAGTGACGGTGCGGGAGGGAAACGCAGCAGTGCTGTAACCATAAATTAGCATGAGTGCGTCTGCTTTGTGCTAAAGGCCGCAAATTGTTCTCCTGCCTCCTCACATCTGTACTTGGCACAGACCTGCCATTCATAAGCTTCTGCCAAAAAAGCTGACGAATTAATCATGGATAAAAAGGCATAATAAAGACAACTGTTATGACTTAAATTTTATTGTCTTAAGCGATTCACCGAGCAAGGTCTCATTCTTCTTTTGAAGAATCGTTCAGCTAATACAATTACTACCGCTAATGCGATACCGAACTTCACTGAATTCGCTACCCTAACCATCAGCAAAAAGGCTGTGCTTTTGTGAGAGATGAAGGTGTAGGTGGAAATTGTTTTCGCATTTAGCTGAAAGCGAGTCTCTGTTTTGATGTTCATGTTGGTTTCATGTCATCCACGGAATGCCTCTTCTGCTTTTGCTCCCAGCTGGGGTATTTTTAAAATGCCGGCCGAGTGGACCACACGGGATCATTTCCACGGAGCATCTGGTCTTCGCTCTTCTTGTTTTCCTATCCGTGGTGCAGCTCAGTGCCCCTGAGTTGTCTGATCAGCCTTCTCCTTTCCTCTTTTACTGCAATGCACTCAAATCTTTGGTAAATCAGGATGCTAAGCCTTTTTGATGTCTGTTTTCAGGTAATTCTATATAATCATGCCTGTGCTTTAACTTCCTACTTGAAATGATATATTGCCAATACAAAATTTAAGTAGATATTCAGTGGAAATTCAATATATCTTCAAAGTAAATTTGTGTTTACGAAGTGGGTGTTGAGGTACTGTATGACGGCAGATGCTTGAGCTAATCATTCCATCCATCCATCCATCTATCCATCCATCCATCCATCCATCCATCCATCCATTTTCTATAACCACTTACCCAGCGCAGTATCCCTGGGGGCCCAGGGCACATGGCAGGGGACACCCTAGATTTGATTGCTGTCCATCTTGGAGCAAACCTGTAGTCACAAGATCCCACAAGACATGGCTATATCCCTGGAAAATTCTACTGTACTTAAGGCCCCCGACGTAAGGGCCAACCCAACTGAGGCCCTAAGCAAAATGTGAATTGCTGCCCATTGCCATGGGCAGATTGAGTTTGCCGAAGACGGGCCCCCACCAGCGTCTAGGTGCCTGAAAGTGTCTTCCTCCTGGTCATACATAAATAAAATAAACATCAGGAAACATTTATTATGCAAAGAACTAATGGTGTAGACAATAAACACACATAGATGATTTTACATATAGAAATTGTTAAATGTTACTGCAAAGGAAACGCCCTGATAAAATGGAATATTTACTCAGTTGTCTTTCACTTTCAGTTGTTATACTGCTCTCATTAAGTGGCCTCCTTACATACATACAGTGTGTCTTAGTGATTTATTGTGTCTGCATTGTGGTATTCTGCTTCTCAGATACGCTATCATTTTTTTTCCAATTACGAAGAGGGAATTTATGGGGTCAGTTTTCTATGTTTCAGGGTATCAGCTACCCCTGCAGATGCAGTCCCAATTTAAAAAGGAATCCTATAAGATGGCAGATAATATATAGGATTTCAAAGACTGAGATTATTATGCTGTTCATCTAAAGGCACTGTCCTGCATTTTTGAGAAATTGACTTGAATGATGGTGCTTCCTTTGCTGTCTCTGAATGATGATTGTCGTATGATTAAGTGTTAGGGCCGCATCATCTCAGATTCAGCTCTTTTGCTTTGAAGAGAGAGATTCCTGCTCACACTAGAGCCTGCTTTCTTTATTTGCATGTGCCACACCAGGCCCTCTTATTTGGGCGTGATGCTGATATCATAAGGGGCCGTTGGAATCGTGCTTTTTAAAATAATTTGCCCATTATCTAGCTTCAATACAAAATGAGCAAAGTAAATTATTAGATTGGATGAGAAAAAAAAGAGTCCATCGCATCCAAAAGATTTAATCTGCGCTCGGATTTGGTGGAAATTTGGTGGAAGTTTGGTCCCAAACAGTGGACCGGTGGACTCTCTTGATCATTAGCTGGGGTAGGAGACGGATTTTTAAAGCAAGGAATTCTGCTATTGGTTTTGGCAACCTGGCCATCAAAGAGGATTTCTCATCTCTGTCTGCATTGGCCAGACCGTAATGGATTCCCCTTTAACCCAGTCCTTTTGTCAGCAGATCATATTGAAGCTGTCTTCTCTGCTCACCCATTCGATTTATTTGATTTGGGAGGGAGGGGGGAAGGAGTGCATGTCCCACAATGCACTGCCAGTGACCTCAGGCATAAAGAAAGGCATTTTTAATTGAATTTGTGTCTGAGAAACAGAATTGGTGAAGAACATCGTCCCTGGAGTGCTGCCCATTTCATAAATAGAGGGTTATAGTTTGGGTTAAGACGTATTATTAATGGATGAAAAAAAAAATCATTTAAGTCACATTCAGCTCCGCAGCCTCAGCACGCCTGTGTTCGTAAAACATCACGACTCATAGCAGTCATCGCTTTGGACTAGATGATGTCCATTTTTAGGTGTCAAAAATCCCATTTTCTTACAAGCTGGAATGGCCAATGTCCTCATCTGCCAGATCTGCAGGACTGAACCCTAGGGAGCCTTCCTCTGATGTTTGAAGTGTCAGAGATATCTTACTGCCAGCTTTTCAGTCCTTGTTAAGTTGCTGAAAGGGCCCACTATTTGCTCAATTACAGTTTCGGGCCAGCAGAGGCCGCTGTTGAGCGAGAGGGAAGCCCACCTGAATATGGGTCGGTGTCTCTGTTCCCCAGGCTGCCTCGCTATAGACGTCTCGTGCGGCACTGCGGGAAACGGACCCCCACTGCATTCACCCATGGTTACAACAGCGTTCACTGATGGACGGCTAGTTTTTCAAAAATAATTGCCAGTCTTTGCTATTTTCGTTTCTTACGTTACATTTCGCCTTTAGGTAGCGGGCAGCTTTCTTCAGTGAATTCCGCTGGAACAGCATCCATCAGAAGCAGCCGCAATCCCCCCCAATGCTGTTTTCCTCTGTTTGCACTATCATGCATCCTTCCAGTGTACCATTCTGGGCAAAGCGACATACATGCATAATTAAATATTTAGAGAAGAGGGATGTTCAGAGGGTGGTTAGCATCATTGCCTCACACATCTGAGAGCAGGGTTCGAGTGTCTGTTGTGGCGCTTTGTGTGTGGAGGTTGCATGTTCTCCCTGTGTCATTGTGGTGTTTCCTCTGGGTGCTCTAGCTGCCCCCCCCCCCCCCAGTCCAAAAAACACGCTGAGGCTAATTGCAGCTGCCAGATTGCCCGTAGGTGTGCATGTGTGAATGACTGGTGTGTGAGTGTGAGTTACTGGTGTGTGAGTGTGAGTGACTGGTGTGTGAGTGTGCCCTGTGATGGGTTGGCACCCCACCCTGGGTTGTTCCCTGCCTTGTCCCCGTAGGTTCCAGACCCCCCGCAATGGATGGATGACCTAGCTGGCGATTTTAACTGGGGGGGGGAGGGCATGGGCAAGGAGCACTGGCAGGGAGCAGTGGAATTGCCAGAATGCAATAGGTGGTTGATGTTGTTGTTGTTGTTGGGGGTAAAAGTTGTCAAGCAGCAGAAAATCAAAGGGAGCAAAAGATACACCATCTGTGTAATGTCTGAATTTCTTCATTAGGAAGTTCTTTCTTAGCATTTTCTTCATTATGGTGGTTATTTTTGGAGGAACACAGACAGTCATTTGTGGGGGGCCAGGCCCTCCAATGTCCCCCTGAGTTCTAAGCTCACAGTTCTCCAAAGGCAGCACAGTTGCATCCAGGATCCCCCAACGCACAATGCGACAGGCCACACCTGAGGTGCACCTGTGCATTACATCTGTGTTTGTCTTTTTTGCAGCCTCAGCTCAAGGTGGCTGGCTTGCAACCCGAACTGTAAGCACCATGGCAGCTGGTGAGGTGGAGTGCTGTCTAGGAGGGACAGCCTGATGTTAGAGACAATACCGCTGTGAGAAAACCCCACAATGACACAGGGAGAACATGTATCCTCCACACACATGGAGCGGGGCTGTGTTTCAGGCCAGAGGAAACTGACAACCCAAGGAAAACAGATTCATCAGGAAGCAGGACGTGATTGGCAGCCCTGGGGGTATTGCGGCGTCTTGGAGCCAACCGGTTGATGGTATTTAATTTGTATTCGAGTGGGGCGGTTTGTTTAGGGTCATCCGGGCTCCAGGGGTCTGTAGGCATAAGCCAGAGGGCCTTTGATAAGAGACAAGATCTCCCCAAAATCCTGCATGGAGCCGTCAGGCTGCCACCTGCCTTCTCACCATATCACGAGTGACTGAAAACTGTAATTTAACTGGAATCCTGCATCTGATTGGATACGAAAGGAGTAAGTGGGCAAAGGAGGGTGTCGCTTGCTTTAGATGTTTTAATGCAAAAGCAGCTTATGCAGCTTACTTTGACAGATTGCATATTAGTGACGGTGCGTGTGTGGGGTTCAATCCACCCTGCACTTAATTCTACCCTTGTGACATATTACATGCTGTGCCATTAGAAAATCGTGATAGCCCACGGGAAGAATATTTTTGCATTTTTAGTTTTCACAATAAACATGCAAAAGTCGTAGTCGTATGATTTAATTGAGCACATACACAAGTATTCTGATGCCTAAATACAATTTACATTTTGTGATTAGCCATTTTTAGAACCACCAGGAATATCACCCTCGCCTTGGGAATGTGGTATGATTGGAAATGTGGGTGGTTTTAGCGGTCCAGAGGCGTGACTGGGAGGTGCCCAGTGAGGCCTCCTGTTCATTGCAGGGATGAAGCTGAATACACAATGACTGGGATCCCACAGGCCCATGAATCCATATCGTTTTTTTTTTTTATACAATCACACACACAATTGCAGTTTAACAGCAATTTAGCGATAGTAAAGGTCTATTCAGTGGATTATAGCTCACAGTGTCATTTATTGTTGGTGCCAAAGGGGCAAGAGAAGCAAATGCTTTGACAACCACTTACAAAACCTTTAGATTCATATGTGAATTTTGTGTCCATCAAAGGGGCGAAGAGGCAAATAGCCCCTCGTCTTTCAATGGGCGACAGACCCTAAAGGTGTTTCTCAATATGTGTACTTGACCGTACTTATGGTCTCATAGAGCGGTTTTATGTCATCTTTTATTGGCAAAGACCAATTCCAATGCTAAGAACAGACGTAAGGAGGACAAATATCATGGATACATCGGTTGCTTCCTCGCCGAAGGAGACCAATCCCATGATTCATTGCACCCCAAGTTCTTGGGAGGCAAGTTAGCGAGACTGCTCCTGCCAAGATCACAATCATGATGTTTGTGTTCTTTGATAGTTAAGGCGATACCTTTAGACTCGCCTGTTCGTAGGACGACGGTGTTCACTGGGCTCTCCTCTCACCATTTCACATGTCAGCCGTGAGCAACGGCGACTCGGAATCCCACCACGGAAACAAGTGCTGGCCCATTTTCAGCCGAGCACCTGCCCACGGTCGCCTGATTAAACACGACGCTGTTTGCGAAGCAGCCGCACAGGTACAGTAGCGCTGTGTTAATATTCAGGCCATCCGCAAAGGGGTGGGTTCCTGACCCCTGACTGCCCCGCTGCTCTCTGTGCACCTTCAGAAACGTGGACCCGCTTTGTGTCTTCACGTCTGATCGACTTTTCCTGTGTGAATCTGTATTACGGCTTGCTGTTTTATTACGGGGCTCTCAGTTCAGGTAGTAGCTATGGTATTAATTTAAAATGCTGTAATTAGACACTGTGCTCTTTTTTTATGCTTTGCCGCTAAGGTTTGCCAGAAGTGTCATAGGCACTAATTGCTATCTAAAGAAAAAGAGATGAAGTTACGCTACAAACTCGTGCGTCACATTGCTGCTTATCGAGGCAGCCCCTAGAGGGCTCTTTTCCACGATAGGAGGCCTGCACATTTACTCCGTGTTTTTATACTCTCGGAATTTGAAACTGCCATTTTTCACTCTCGAAATCTGAAAACTGCTGGAACCTGGGCTGAATCTGTACTGCGCTGGGGGAAGAAGTTCTCCGAGAATGACAGCTGTAGACGTCGACAGAGCGAGCCGGTGTCTCATTAGAGATATACCTCCACAGGAGGAAGGGGGGGGGGCTGTGGCTGCTGCCTTCTCCCGGCTATTGCTGGCTTATGAAGTTGCTCCGAGTCGCTCTCCCAGGAAGTGAATCAGCTTCGGTACCCAGGCTAATGCGTAGCGGGGAAGATGTGCCGAATCCCTCTTTTCCTTTGTCCCTTTAACAGCAGAATGGTTCTAATAGGGGCTGTCGTTTCACCCGGACATTGTTCCGTATTTCTATACGGAATAGTGTATGTTTCACCATAGTGTATGTTTGCCACCCCACCCTCGTGTTAACCAATCACCCCTCCCCATTTGAGTGACTTGGGATCATTTTTGACGGCGTCGTTGTATATAGTGATTGATTGCATTTTGTTAAGTTTGCACCTGGCCCCAGTTAGGATGAAATGTCACCGGTTGCATTGGACTACAAGGATAGATTTTGCTGTGGTGCGTTCGCTGCATTTGCACTACATCGGGAAAGAATTTCACCAGTGAACGGAGGCGGTGAGAGACCTGCAGATCACATAGGAGGATCCACTCTCAGTAGGACTCGAAAGTCATCTCCGGCCACTGTGTCATTCTTACTGCAAATCCAGGAAATCATCAGAAGATTCTCCCAAAGTGTGACAGACATGCTGCTCCATGTATCTGTCTGTCTAATCTTGACATATTTTTTTTTTATCTACCTTGTTTCTGTCTAATTTCAAGGTGTTGACTTTCCATGGATGCCCCAATGAATAGTAAAAAGGTAAAACCAATTTCACACAGAGTTCATACCCCTCTGAACAATTCTCCATCTGCTTCAGGACTCCATTTCAAAATATTTTTAGGGCGTGGCTGATCCGCTTTGCTCTTATGGGGAAGAAGAAGAAGGCTTGTGTTACAAACTTATCCTAGAGAAACCCCAGTGCGTACGGGTGTGATTTCACGTGTGCGAGAATGAGAGAGGGATCGCAGCTGCTCTCTCTTAGGCTCCCCCCACATCTCCCCAACCCGACCTCAGATCCTGCCACAAGTCCCCCGTTGGACCTCACTGAGAGTGGGAAGCCCCCTTGGGGGGGGGGGAGAGTAGATGGGGCTGTGGTTGTTTTTCGGTTGCCGCTAGGGCTTACCTTGATGGAGAGAAAGCTATTAAGCTATTACCCATTTCTTGCTTTCACAGATCGTTAGGGAGTCTCTGCTGAACCCGCGAGTGTTCCAGAGAACAAAGAAAAAATAACGTGTTTCAGCTCAGGAACGTGGAAATCCTCAGTGGCGGAGTTAAAAATGGTCCGAAATGTAAACATAAACCCCCCGTCCTCATTGTCCCTCTCCTCCTCTCCCTCCCATTCTTACTCGCGCTCATTCTCTCTCTCTCTCTCTCTCTCGCTCTCTCTCTCGCTCGCGCACACACGTACACGCATACACACACACACACACACACTCCCATATATGCGGGGTGCCGAGGCTGAGATGAGTAGGAGGAGTGCGCCAGGAGTCCGCGCTTCTCTCGCCTGCACACAGGAACCGTTCTGCCCCGGCGCCCCCCCCCCACCCTCCCAGCGCTTGAGCCTCCAGCCGCGCAGGCATGGAACTGGGAGGCTTGCCTCAGAAGCACAGTACGTCTCTGGCCGCCGTACACGCCACACTCTTTTTCCTTTCTGTGGACTGGGAATGCGCCGTTCGCTTTGGGTCGCCCCTGAGCATGCCATACTTACTTACCATAGGGGTCAGGTGAGGGCTCGTGTTCTGCCGGGGCGTCGGGTGGGTATGGAACATCTCAGACTGTGAAAATGAGAGCAAACTCTATAGAAATTTGTGAGCGTGGGCCCTTTGCCGTGGTGTGGTTTTGGGGGGTTGGGGGCGGAGTCAGTGCTTTTCGAGAGTGACTTCTTTGCGCCGGGGCCACGCTGCCTGTCCACTCCGTCTCTTGGTTTCAGTTTCACTATCATCCATACCCGTGCCGTGAAAAGTGCCGACATGCCTTGAGTGACCCTCACTGCTGGTTCTGGGAGATCGCGGGATTGCCGTGGCAGTTCTGCATCCCCTCCGAGAGCAGCCGGGCTGGATCGGAGCCGCCGGATGGGTCTGGCGTCCGCCCGAGCGGCGCCGGCGTGCAGTGACTTTTTCCGAGCGGCGGGAAAGGTGCTCCAGAGTGTAGCAGGCTGCCGGATCCCTCCGCCTCGCCCCCAGATGGCACTCGGGGAACAATTAATGACAAGACTCAGAGAGCGAATCACTGGAGCAATGCAGGTTAAGTGGCCGTCCCAAGGGTACAACAGAAGGTACCTGAACTGTTAGGCTTTTGTTTTAGAGTACATTGGCTTAGATCTTTTTTATTAAATTTTAAAATAGCTCTTTTATTGAATATACTAGTGTTTGTTCTTGGTTCACTAGTACAATTGAAAACTGCCCCGAAAAATGTAATTGGTCAGTATATATCTATATTCTCAGTTCTCTGTAATTTCTCGGAAACAAAGGATTGCAGTGTTAAATTTGACAAACTGCGTCTGGCCTCCTGAAACGTTCCACGGTTTGTGTTTCACGTTCACCAGCGAACGTGGTCCTTGGAGCTGGTAAAAGCTGGCAGTGTGAAGGGCTCTCATTGGCTGGATCTTTGGTGCCGTCGGTTTTCCCCGGAGAGGCTCTGGCATGGTGGCGGCTTGGGTGGGATTGCCAGCGGCCCGGCTGTCCTGTGTGTGTGTGCGTGTGTGTGTGATTGGGTATACCTTACCTTAAGGGGACACAATGTCCCCACAACGTGACGAGTACCCAGTTTCCTAGCTGGTCCCCATAAGGGAAACTTAATTTAATAAAACTCTGTGACTGCAATGAAAAAACCAAAAATTCTAAAAACCAAAGATTGTATTTTGCTCGGTTACTTACGGTTATGGTTCCATGGCAGGGTAGGGGTTACGGTTGTCATATTTAGCATTAGCATTTTTCCCATAGAAATGAATGAGCGGTCCCCAGAAAGATATGTTTACCCAACGTGTGTGTCTGTGTGTGTGTGCGGGTGGAGGTTCTCTTTCACATCTCTGTCGATTTGGGGAGTTGCAGTTCATTTTCTCAGGGGACGAGCATTCGCACTCAGCGTAGTGTGAGAGCTGCTCGCGCGGAGCTGACCGTGTTCGGCTGTGTCCTCATAACCCCTGTAGTGGCCTCGTGCCTTTTTGCTATAGACAAAGCCAGTATCACTTTGAAAATTGATTTATGCTCCTGAAAACAGCATTATGGCCTCGATGGTCTCCAAGGATACCTCGTTTTGTGTCGCCCTAATTGTTTTCAGCTGGAAACCACGGAAACCACTTTGTGCGGTCAGGTGAGCTGTTGGTCCTTATTTTCAGAGTAGCACATGGCCGTCAGTCTAAATAACGCTAATCCTGTTTGGGGAGGGGCACTGTCTCTTTCTTCAGCACCTCCCCCGACTGGACAGCTCCCCCCAGAAAGCCCAACTGCGTTCAGATGCTCGATTCAGTTATGCCAAGCAGTCTGTCGATCTTGGAGTTTATCCGCACGACAATAAGAATTGCAAGAGCGTCTGATCAGATTTCTTTTTTTTTCTGG
>JAODKF010000015.1:175029-218823 GCA_026779585.1 Mormyrus proboscirostris
CCCCCCCGCAGCAGTGAAAACAGAGAAAAACAGTGAGTGAGAGAATGAGATGGAGAGGAGGAAGGCGACCAGCCCATAGGGGCCCCTGTGCATTGCATGCGAGTGCCGCGAGCCAGCGTGTACAGCATGCAGCTATGAGGTCATGCGTGGCTCGTCTCCCGCGAAGACACCCGCAGTGCGGGAAGCCTCCCCACTCGAGCCGTACCACCTCTCCAGCTCAGCACACTCCTCTGTGTCTGCCCCAGTTACGGCAGAGTCTAATGCTAGAAGCAGGGGAAATGGCACGCGGTGAACCTCTGAGACTCAGCTAGTGTGGTGCCTAGGAATACGAGCCCTAGAAAGCCTGAAGGAGTCTGCTGTTGCACCCTAAAGCCAGGTGAAATGTCCAGGTATATGAATGGGTTAAATTATGAGCACATACTGATGAGGGCAGCTCATCCAAAAATATCAGGCTTCGGGTTTTTTTCCTGGCTGTGCCACTCGGAATCTACCATGGCACCCTGGTTTAATGAACCTTCTGGACCCTGGAGCCCATTTTTGTCCATCTCCGGTCACAGCAGACCGTTCCAGAACAAACCAGGTGGAATCGCGACGTGTTTTTTGTGAACGTTCTGGCCAGCATCGTTTGCGAGTGGCCGCACAAGAGTTGGCGCATTGTGCCGCACGGGAGACGGTGCGTTGTGCTGTAGCCTCATGCATAATAAACGCCGCGGGGCCTGGGGCCCGGTCCCGGGGCCCGCATCTGCCGAGAGACCCCCGTTAACGTCGCTGACCATGGTTTTGCTGGAGCCTGGCGCCACCCGTTGAGGGGGCGCCAAAACAAAGCACCCTGGCAGCACTGAGCCAGATGGCCCGGAGGGAGAGGGGCCCATTTTACCGGGCTGTGGCTTGGAGGAGAAACCCGATAGCATCCCTGTGGAGCTTATCACACCACACCTCTCCACCGCAGGTTAAGCTTGCTGCCTGGAGGGGACTTTTGTCTTTCGCCTGTTCCCTTTGTACCTTGAAAAACTTACATTTCCTCCTGTTTCATTTTTCTAATGATGACATTTATGGTTTCGATTTCCCTTACGGCCTTTTGCTCCTGAAATTCACAATGGGATGGGTGGGTAGGGGCAGACCATGCGCCCATCAGGGTATGTTCGTGTGTGTGTGTGTGTGTGCCTACCAGTGTCTTTGTGCATGTGTGCGTGTGTGCGCGTGTTCTTCTTCTGTCCTCCGCACAGCTCGAACCCTGTGCCAGGGCGACTGGCAGGCTGCTGCAGAAGCCCAGAGGTGGGGTTCTGCACATTGCTTCCACCCAGGTAAGCCCAGCCTGGCCTCTCCTCCACCTATCCCCCCCCGGCGCTGTGTGGGTGCCAGGGAACTGCTAAAAATAGCGCACATTGATTTGTCCTGCTCAGGTCTAACCGCGGGGGCCTGTCTGCTGTTTGGAAAGGTTCTCCGGAACACGAACGGAGGGAGCAATACTTTGTAAGATGTCTTTGCTGCAGGTGTAACCCAGTGTGGGAATGTTATTGCATTGCCAGTGTCTTATGTGAGCTTCTGGTACCATGGAACGGACTGTGGAACTTCAGCGGTGCCTTGGTGTCAGGACGCCCAGAGAAGGCAGAAACTTGCAGGTCTGCAAGGCTGGATCTAGAGTGGGATGCAGGTTAAGGTCAGGCATGTCAATCCCATGGCACATGGAGAGAAAACAAGGCGACTGACAGGTCACACATCTGATCTCCCCGAGGAGGCACAGACGTATGTTAAGCAAGAAACATAAAAAACATGGGTAGAATTGACAGCAGCAGTGGGGGATGGGCGATTTACAAAACAAGAAACTGTGCGCTCTCAATATTTCCTGCACCTAGGACATGATGCGTGAGATGTAATTGAATGGAAACATTCTCCATAGACTGGCTGCTAAACTTCTTGAATGATTCGCTGTCATCGTGTACTAAAATTCCCCTGAGGCCTTCCGCCTGAGACGAGCGATCCATCAGCATTGCTGTTTGGCTGTTTGTCATCCATCTTCACAAGAGCCTCCATCGGAAGACAGCCTGCTAGTCACTTAGCGAAACAACTGTGCTCCTAACCGCGCGCATTTGTCACCGTGAATTATGATGCCAGTTAATCCAGTTAATGAGAGTTTGATGGCAGATTAAAAACGGCAAGTTATACAAAGCTAATGTTCACTTGAAATACTGAAAATGAATCTCCTTTCTGAAACTAAATAGAGTAATTATAGTTTGCTTATTGTGTACTGTCTGTTATTTACGTCCCTTCAGTGTCAGATACACACCGTATACAGCCGTTCACAGCAGTGCCGATATCCCACCCTCATACTGGACCAGAGCTATCAGTAGTAAACACATTTGTAGTATGTACAGATGGAGCTTAACTCACATAAATAACTCCATTGTTGATTTGTGAGTTGCTGCTCCAAACCAAACCTCTCTGTAAGGTGGGATACAGCTTTGGTTCCATCACTGCTGTTAACATGGCCTATCTGTAAGGGTGGTCGTAGTACTACTATGATTAGGGCTAGTAATATGATAAATTTTACTAAACCTACTAATATCCATTTTACTAGATGATTATGATCAGTAGCAGCATAATCTGCAGTAACTTAGCAGTTTTTGGGATCTGTTAGCCTGTGTGTAGGCCCTAAAAACTTTGAAATGTAACATGACGGTTCTTGGGCTGGGGTGTCATGGTGGCCCAGTGGGAGGTTCTGTTGCTTAACATCTCCAGGGCTGTGGATTTCAATCTCACCTCCACTCTGAGAGGTTCCCCGCATGCTGTGTCGGTTCCCTCTCACAGTGTGAACACCTGCAATTAGGCCGTGTGATTTATGTGACCTGCGATGAACTGGCATCCTATCCTGGACGTACTTCTGCTTGCTCCTGCTAACCCTCCCCTCCCTAGTTACGGCCAGAATCGGATGGATGTTTTTAAGATTGCCTGTAATTTTTCATGACACCTGTTCTGAAACCCCTCTGTTAGCGTAAACTATTCTATCTTTGCTCGTTTTCATACCGCCGACAAGCCGTGTCACATTTGACAGCCGTCTGCAATCCCGACTCCTCCATTACATTACCCGTCGTCGTATAATAAAGCCAGTGAGAGGATCCTTCCGCTGCTTTCCTGTCACCATCGCTTGACGGATTTGTGAGGCTTTTCAATGGCCATCTGCTGCTGTTGCTAGCAGAAGCAGGGTTTTGTTAATGATCTACAGTGATGATAACCACAAGAACAGGTTTAACCTCAGGAATTATTACTTATTTATCCACCGACTTAAATAGCTCTGTCATTTCACAATTCTCCAGTTTGCTGTCGGGTTCCATGTCTTTCATTCGAATCCACAATTTTTAATTTGACTTCTCTGCTACAAGTTCACCAAGACTGCAAGAGTATGGCAGTTTGCCGTCGTAGGCAGGTATTGTGGTGTTTGTTCATGTGCGGCAAAATGCTGTAATTTGTATGTTCAGTGCAGCAAGACAGATATAAATTATGCAGCCTGTTATTGAATTAAAGTTAGCGTGCGCGTGAGGCTGCTGCGTGTGTTAGGTCGCTCTCGATGTTATCTGCATGTGACGCTCTGTGCTGCACTTTCGCTGGAAGCTTTGAATACCGAAATGCAGTGCGGTGTCACCAACGTTGGTGAATAAGCGGACATATTCCCATTGTACTAAACAGAACTCACAGGATCGCTTATACCAAGTGGCAGATTTGTTGCTGTCTTTGCTTCCTTCTACTGTAGCTTATTTTAATTGAATATGCACCCCCCCCCCCCCCACGCCACTTCTGTGCACTGCTGCTCAGTCTTACGAAAACCCTGAGCCCACAGATGCCCAGTAAGCTTCTCATTGCTGACCACGTTTTCTTGGTCAGTGGGTTTGCCTCCTGAAAGTATGGGAACATCAGAATACTTCTTTTTGCGTAGCCTGTCTTGCTCTTCTTCTTGAGATGGCTTAGAGCCGGGACGTTGATTTCCAGTCCTGGGGGGCTGGCTTGACGTACCTCCCCAGCGTGATGTTTATCCCCGGATCGTGATAGCTAATAACCGGAGTTTGCGGAAACATCTGACCTCCTTCTGGCACGCAGGTGCTCCTGGCCGGAACAGCACGTCAAACCTGAGGCCGCCCCCCCAAATCCATCTGTTCTTGACTTTTTCTGCGTGCCCTGGCAAAGTCCCCCCTCAGCCTACAGTGGCTTTGTAGCAGGTTTAACCTGCTCGTGTGTGATGAAAGGTCAAGCGTAAATGTCAGAATGGCCTTTGATGGTGGCACAGGGCAAGACTGAGCTTGGCCACTGTTGTTTAGGGGGGGGGTTTGGGGGGGGGGGGTGTATGTCTCATAGCTCAGCATGGCACCCCACAGGAATGCAGACTGCATTGGCTTTGTGCAGTGCTCACAGGAAGTCTTGGGAGGAAAGCAGGGAACAGCACAGGATGAGGCATCAACCCAAAGCAGGGCACAATCACACCCTAGTCACTCACATACTCACATCAACAGGCAATTTGGTTACTCCAGTTAACATCAGCATTTTTTTGGACTGTGGGAGGAACCCGGAGGAATCGCCATGACGACGCAGGGAGAACTTGCAAGCTCCACACACGTGGGACACTGGCAGAAACATTCATTTTGAATAGTAATAAATTGAAACCCAAAACATAGTCATAAAAGAACAGCTCTGAGTTAAAAAGTTTGTTGATAAGCATCATTGGGTTCTTTTTAATTATTATCACCTTTGACCTTTGCAATAACATAAAACACTAAACATTTGTGTTTAGTATCCATTTGGGAACCAATGGCTACTATTGCCATTAACAGCAAAAGACTTTTGTTATAAAGCCAAGAGCTCCGCCGAAGCCTTTCTGGGTTAGCAGGCAGAAGGTTTAACGTAAAGCCCGAGTGTCTTTGCCTTATTAGCTGTGAGGGATCTGAGAGGTGTGGATGCTGCATGTGTAGCTACCAGTCCCTACTGGGTCAGTGGTAACCAGGGAAACAGGGCAGTTAGGGGCATTGGGGCCATGTGATGGGGGCGGCCAGTCGGGAGAAGACCTGCTGCACCCCCCCCCACCAATATCGGTAAATACGGAAATGAAAAGGCTGCTAGTGAATAAAAAAGCGTAAAAATGCGGGTATATGTTGCTTTGGATAAAAATATCGTACTAGCCATTAACACAAATAATTTTTGTTAATTCCTACACAGTTAATTAGCCAAAATGCTAGGGGCTCCTCGACTCGGGCCTGACCTCTGTGGGTCGGATACATCCCTGTTTGGTACTTCTAACGAAAGGCTGTGGCTTGGCAATTTGCTGCGTGAGCATTAGTGAAACAGGCTTGGAAAAAATATTCAAACTTAAGGACGCTGAGAATTAAGCCAGTGGGGTACTATTCTAGGTAATGGCGTTTAATTGCAAGCTCATTATGTAATCTTATGTAAGCCTTCCTCACTCCTACATGAGGAGCCGATCTTAAAAAAAGGCTGAACACGCAGGATTCATTTATTCTCTTCTCCCTTTGGTGCTGCCGTGGCGGTTGGATCTTCACTTAAAGTCCACATCGCGGTTGATACTGTTTTAAAAATAAATGGAAAACTAATTTACCGACAGTCAAACATATAAGATGAGAGCCTAAAATACCAATCTACATATGACACAGTCTTGGATAACATTCCTTTTTTTCCCTCGCTTTATTCCAACTTTAGTCAGCACTGACAGAGATTTCAATCCTCTGTAATGACCCTCCTATCAGTCATTTTTCCCCCCTCTTCAAGCAGACTCTCAGAAACGAAGCTGAATGTAATTAAAGCTTATCACCGGCGGTCTTGAGCAGTGTCAGCAGTCTTTGAAGTCTTTTCACGGAAGCTTCCGGGAGCCTCCTTCTCCAGTCGGCGAGCTGCCTTTTTCCTACAGGTGTGCCAGTTGCCAGGCTGCGCGGTGGGGTGGGAAGATCTTAGGGCCTGCTATAACATCCCTGCTGTCAGAATGCCTGCAGTTTGCATACCTGTTAAGGGCATCGTACATGAAGCTTCTCAGCTGAAGCCTGAAGCAAATTAGTTGCTTGGGCAACCAGATTCAATGGAGTTGTTTGGGTAAATCGGAGGCTCAACATCCCGAAGATGTTTTCTGCCGCTACCCTGTCATGCTGAAATAGTGAGCCCATATTATCCTTGTTTACACAGCGGCCAGGTTTCAGTGATCCCAGGCCATATTTCTTGTCAACCTAGAGTGTAAATTCCTCGGCGGAATGTTTTGTAAATGAAGTGGGATCTGACAGTCTTTGGTTTCTGGGTATGTTCCAGGCAGCTTGCAAACATAACTATAATTAGGTATCCCCTACTGACTGTAATCTGCATTGTTTCTCTGCCTCCCACACCAAAGTTGTTTATTACAAGGATGCCTGTAGATCCTGGAAATGATCGCTTCCTAGAAATGGTTGCGGCCATTAAGAGTAATGCTGTTCCCTCGTGGATGTCGCGGCGTTCCAGACGCTTTTCTGTCGGTTTCGCATCCTGACGGTCTGTTCCTGGAAACCTGACTCATAAGCGAGGGCCGTGATGATTCTGCATTTGTGGGACGGCGCCTCTCAGTGTGCACTTCGGGGAGGAGCAGGAACCGATAATGGTTTCTCTTCATCACTAATACCCAAAATAGCTGCGTTAACATGCCTTACGTTGTCGTCCACAATGGACATGACCCTAGTAGCCTCCATGGCGTCAGACGTGGCTGCCTGGAGACCATTGATGGGTGTGTAGAGGTTTTTATTGCTGTTCATAGGTGTGAGAGCACCCACTACAGCATTGCGCCCGTGTGCATTCCCTGCCCTGCCCTTTCTCCCTCTTCATTTCAGCACCTCTCCTGCATACTAAAGTCTGGCTAACTAATATGAGGCACTTGTGGGGCCGCGGATAAAGCCGTGTGCATGCGTGTGCGCCTCTGGCTGCATTTTCATTGGTGCTTTCCTGGGAATTGAAGTGTGTGTATAGCTTATGGTCAATTTGAACCAAAATAGACCTTTGTGCTTCTTTCCCTCTTCTCTGTTGTCCCTCCTCTCTGTCACGTGCGAGATAACATATAAGCACCTCAGGGATGCATTTGCTGTCCATTTCAGCCATTAGTTGGCTTCAGAAATCCTTGATTACAACCTCTGCTGAGTTGCACACCACCTCAATCTGTCCTAAGAGTGCTGTTTCCACCATAATAATGTTAAAAATTAAAGAGAGGGGAGAGGCCGGAGTCCATTTCACTGCGGGAGAAATGTCCACTTACCATTGCTCAGTGGCGCCCACTACAGGTCACTCATATGAATGTCGCTGCTCCTGACAGAAACCCTTTGGCATGAAGGAAAAGCCCACACTGTCCGTTGCTCTCATGCAAAAGTGAAGCATGAGATACAGTACTGGGTATTTATAACTGCCTAGGAGCGATTACGCTATCTGTTACTGCTATGCATGGTAGGCGATTCCTGAATTCTTTGCTATGTTGTGTTGAGCAGCATTATTATTAAATTGTTGCACTATTTGCCCACGCAGTCTTATGAAAAAAGTACTAAAAATAAATTGAATGTCAACACCATATTGAGCTGTAGTCTAACAATAGATCAGAATGTGCTGTGTTTGTTGTTTTTTTCTACTCAGGAATCCAGGCAAACCCCTAAACGTGCCGTGCAGGAGGGTCACCTGAGCGAACGCTAGTCCGGCTGCTCACTCTGATCATTCAATTAGCAAAGCAACCTTGGTATTTTCGGCTTTTGAACATCTGAGCACGGTCCCTCCCCGTGGCTCAGTGGCGTGAAAGCGAGAGCATTTATCCCGCAGCGATTTAAAGTGCCGGTTTAAGTGGTCTCAGTCATTAATCATTTATCGGATCAGGTTGGGGTGGCGAGGTGGTGTTTCTTAGAAATGGCACTTTTACACGTCGCCATGGTTGTCGGTTTCAATGCCAGCTCTGTGTGTAACACAGGATTCTTCCTGCAGTCCAGAAGTATTCTCCTGGGTGAAATGGTATGATTGTTAGGCCTGGGGATCTTCTTTTATAACAGATTTATAATTAGATTAAATTAAAGTATTAATTACAGTTATACTAAAGAGCCAGCCCATCATCATGCAGTAGCCTAAACCGTTGAGTGTAACCGACCACACGAGGTGAAACGTGCAACGTTAGCCCACCAGTGTCCTAAGTGAGCTGACGAGACTGTACCATAGAATAACACTATTTTTTATTTGTTTAGCTACCACAGCAGAGAAATGCAAGCAACAACAAAAAGGGTCTAAATTGTGGAGTGAAGTCAAACTATCAAACGACTGACATTGGACCGCTGACATTGGACCGCTGACATTGGACCGCTGACATTGGCTTACAACTCAAAACTCAAACAAACGACATCAAATGCCTTGAGTTTAGGCTACATATAACTATGCTTGGGCTATAATTAATTTTTCATGCTGTCATTCTGTCCATGTATTATACCAGGATTATGTTATTTTCCAACGCAACACTATTATTTATTTATTCACCGAAGAAAGGGAGGATGGAGAGTCTCCAGAGTAAAACTTGCTGGGGGAGGGGGAGGGGTCCCAAACTAAAAACTGCTGGTGGAATCCAAAACAGTTTCCAAACTGCTCTTCTCGGGATACTGGGGGGGTGCTGTATCGCCACATTCTTTTTCTGATTCACATGTTATTTCACTGGTTTCCTTACTGGCTTGTGTCGGCCATCTTTAGCTAGCTCAGTGAATTCACTGCAATCTGTCCCTAGTGGCAGATCTCATATTCTTTGTTAAGCGACAAGAGCATAATTAGGCAAAACAAAACTGAAAAAATGTTCCCCTGCCTTGTGTCCTGTGTTTGGGATGGGCTTCTGGTTCCCTGTGATCTTGGGCTGGATCAGTGGTTATAGAAGATGGACCAGGTTTCTAGGGAGAAGGGATTCATAAGGACGCACTCCTGGATCGACACTGACCCCGTGAGAAATCAACACCACGAGAAATGGCATAAAGCAGCATGTTAATGTCACAGCTGTATGAATTTCCCAGTGAAGCAACTGTATTATTTGTATTATAATTAGCGTGTGGTCTAATTATCCCTGTTCAGTTAATGTCAGAGGTGAAGTTAAACAAACAAGCGTTCTGTGCTGGGGGAGTCCCTGCGTACAGCTGTACTCAGCATAGATTCGCTCTGATCTTTCTCGTTCTCCACAAGCACAATCTGCTTCAGAGCCTTTCCAAGGCCCCTCAACCGGACCAGAGACCATTCCAGTGCTCCAGTACGTGATCTTCCAGTAATACGGCAAGCCCAAACTTTCTGTGCTGAGGTCCCAACTGCGGAAACCAGGAACCGTATTGTCTGTCTCTGTGATTTTCCAGAACGTGAAAATGGTTTCTATATCACATGTAACCTTCATGGCAAATTTTTCACCTTGTCAGATTAAGTCCGGGCTCTGCGTGTGGGTCAGACTGCAGCAGGTCACACCCAGCGTCTGATTGCTCGCTCGCATCATGGCTGTCCCGCACCATTCACAGTTTGCCCTCTTGACTGCAACCTCTGTGAAATGCAACACCACGTTCTCCACCTCTTCCTCTTCCATTTTTTTCACCCTGTGCATCTCCCCCCCCCCCTTCTACCCTACCTTTCTGTGGAACACTGGAGTAGACATGAATTATCACCAACTACAACAAATGCTGGACCCCGATGACTGATCGCTTTATCTGCGGTGGTCCTTTGTCGCTCGCAGGTCTGATGGCTGCCTTTGGGCCTGGCAGGGCTGAGAATTTGGTGCCACTTTTGCTGTTTTGGGATTATATGAGGAGGTTTCTTTAGGGGACGACAACAAAAGGAAGGTGAGAGTCGGTCTCTTGAGAGCAAGGTGCTGTTTCCCCCGGCGACATAAGGGCTCAGCTGTTTGAAAGCAGGTTCCTGAGATCCTGCTTCTTCCTTTTCCTCTTTGCTCAGTGGGCTTCGTGTGTATCAAACACACACTGTCAGGTGTCTGGCCAGGCCCCATTGTGACTGGGGATGGGGGCACTTGGAACTAGGGGGTTTAGCGGGAGGAAGCTGTGTGCATGACCCTGTCCTGGACCCAGTTTTTTAATATGCCTTCTGGAACATTCCGGTTCAGCTGGGACCGCTGTCGGTCATAGCCCAGGTGGCGCCCTAGACAAGCTATACCACTGGTTCCCTGCCAGTATATTTTAACAGGACACTGGTGGTGAAACTGGGGTGGGGCGGGGGGGTCGCCAACTCTCACACATCTGGCGTGACGCTCACACTTTCACACTAATGGAAGAATTATTATGGCAAATCTATGTCATTCCATTATAAGCCTAAAATTAGCTACATCAGAAACGTTGAGGCAGTTTGCAAACCCTACAGACTATTTACAAGATAATGAAACTGTTACATACATGCAAGTGCGTGTGCATGTGTTTGCAGACTTGTCTGGAATAGAAAATATCACACCAACCAGCTGACCAAAGTTGGCAACCTTGGGGGGTGGGTGGCACAGGCAGTAAAGCTTGCCGGGGGGGGTGTATGCTAAGCAGGTGCCCTCTCAGAAGATGCCGCCCTGGGCGATTGCCCAAGTTGACCATGCCAGGATCCTGACACTGCATCCTGGTGCTGATTTGCATGGTGGACAGCAGCTCACACTGTAACAGATATTAATAAAAAATGCTGCGCTTTCCAACCCCTGTGGCACCTGAAGCCGCTGACGGCTTGACGGCAGTGACGGCTTGGGCCGCGCACACATCCAGCTGTCGTGAATTCACAAACCATGCTTAAAATTTCACCACAAATATTCCTTCCCTTAAAATATCACAAGGTTCGCGAACCTAGTTCAGTGTTCATTTATTTAATTTACCTATTTATAATTTTGGATTTTAACAAAACATTTTGTTTTTAAACACCATCCATGTTCTTATCCCAAATATGTAATGTATGACACCAAAAGGCTTGTTTAATGTTAAGCGTTTTTTTTTTTTTACTTTTACAATATTACTGTAGGAGATTAAGTAATCATTAAATGTGATAAAATATAATTTTATAAACTGATTTCTCTATTTTTGCCGAGTTTTATTTAAATGCGTATTTGAATATTAATAAGTAGTTTGATTCTGATTGCTATACAAGAAATCTTTCTTGAATTCTGTTGCTGTGATCAGCAATAAGACTTCAGCACGTGTGATTTGAATGGCAGATGTTTATACTTTTGTACCACACATGTAATTCTGAGCAGCCATTTTATTTTTCAGCAGCAATTATATTAAGCTCTATTGTTGCACAGCTAACTAGCTTTATGAATTCCAAACATTGCCATCAGTTTTTTAAAACAGTAACACTTCAACACATTTCTCCTGTCAAACAAATGTAACGATATGGAGCATGTCATTATTTGAAGTTTAATCACCAGATCTTAAATATATTAAATGAAGACTGATTAACTGTAACTGTATCCTTGTAATACAAATTTGATTGCTAATTCTTAAAAAAAAATTAAATAATAAAGAGTTAATTATTAGTTTTTCTTTTTTATGTCTTTTTTTATGTTTGGGTTTTGCATAAATCATAGTGTTTCCCAACCTGGTCCTTGGGGACTCACAGATGGTCCGTATTTTTGCTCCCTCCCAGCTACCGGAAGGAGCAAAAACGTGTACTGTCTGGGGGTCCGCAAGGACTGGATTGGGAAACACTGGCGTACTGTCCTGTTTGTCTTGCCCAAGGCCTGGTGACACTCAGCTGTAGTGATGGCTATAGTCCTGCATCTCGGGTTCAGGTGAAAGCAAATCTAGTCAAATGGAAAGAGGCCCCCTTTGTGCAGATGGAGGTGAATTGCTTATAATCTTATCAGGCATTTGCCTCCTCAGAATGTGCCAGAGAGGGCCTGCACATTAAAGCCAGCCTCTTCTGTGAGGAGGCTCCATCCCCTCCTGCCTGCCCGGCCGGCCGGCCGGCGGCACGCCTACCCTCGGGAAGCACTCTGGCCGTCTCTCCCCTTCTCCTCCTGCTCTGCTCTGCTGTGCGGTAACAAAGCCGTCAGCGCCTTCGTATTTCATTACAGCTGCGTCTGCAGGCCGGCAGATAAAACTGGCAAAATGGGATGCTGTTGTCATTAATTACACTCTGCTTAATATTCTTTGGCACCCGTGACTGAATGAGATATATCTCAAATGAATGAGAGTATGAGACGTGTACTTTTTTCTAAGAAAGGTCTGAAAGACAATAAAGAATGGTTTGTTTTTATTTCGTGAACATGCTTAATGGTGAAAACTCTGGACTTCTAGAAAGCAAAGGTTGCTCGTTGAGATCATAGGATGTGCTGTTGTAGTACTTGGAGCATAATACGTACCCTACAGCCCTTTATTAACAAACAAAACATCTTTCTTTGGATTACAGAATCCTGCGCAACTAAATATTATGACTACATTACAGTGCAGAATCATTAAAATATTCTCCTTTAAAGCACGTGGACTTAACATTCTCCAAATGTTGATTTTCAGGTACTCTTAAATGTGCATGTAGTGTACAGGAAGGTGATGCACACGTGTCCAGTACCTTGCAGTGAAGTGGCTTCTTTTTGAGTTTATCAGCGAGCCTCGGTGCCTCTGGGAATCCTCATGG
Source organism: Mormyrus proboscirostris (assembly GCA_026779585.1). Taxonomy (NCBI): domain Eukaryota; kingdom Metazoa; phylum Chordata; class Actinopteri; order Osteoglossiformes; family Mormyridae; genus Mormyrus; species Mormyrus proboscirostris. The sequence goes on from JAODKF010000015.1 coordinate 187,639, forward strand.
AGGACCTAGGCATCGTTGCAGGGGTGTGGTCATACGCCGCTCTTCAGAGCTGACTAGGGGTCCATGCCCAATCTCAGGAGGCCACTGACTTAGTTCCAACCTCATACCTCACACACCAGCTACGGTGATTTACTGCCAGAATAGTAATTTCAGAAAAGCTGGTATCAATGAGAAACAGCCCACCCTGTGTCCCTCAGTGGCTGTTATAGCCCACCACGGTCTGTCAGATAGGAAATGAGACCAGAAGGCTTTGGGTTCAAATCCCACAATTGAAATCGCCCCTGGAGCTTTTAGGAAAGTGCTACTTTATTAACATGCCATACTCTTTTGTTGATATGTAAATATATTAGAACCATACTGAGCTTTATCTGGGAGTATGTCGTATCTCAAATGTTGGAGCGACTGGTTCGCCTGAACTGCACATCTTTTGATCTGTGAGAGACAGAGGGGCCCCCTCGCTGGGGGCTGCGAGAAGGCAGCACTAACTGCTAAGCTTCCTTGTCAGCTAATTAGCACACTAAATAATTTAACAAGCACAAAAGATTCACCGCAGCTGACTGCTGTAAAAGCACAGGAACACAATTACGCTAAATAACAAATGTTTTGAGGTATCCATGTTAATGTTATGATAAATCCTAATTACTTGTTCTGTACTAGTCGCGATAATGCCAATGGTGGTTTACTACTGAATGCATCCAGTGTTTAAGTGGGAAGAAATCATACAGACGGCAAATGCTGTGAGAGTAAATGTTTAGTGTCGACAGAAGAGAAAGCCATTAATTACGAACACATCAGTGGACGGAGTGAGAGACGATGTAAAGAGGGACAGAACAGCTGATTTGTGTGTGTGTGTGTCTATGTGTGCGTGCGCACACGTGCATTGAGATCATCAAAACCCCACCCCCCTACCCCCCCGATAGAATGTTGGATGCCAATTGCATCATTTGTAGAACTGCAGTCACATTCATTGCCACTAACACATAAGCAGGAAGTTCCCCATGAGATATGACTGACATCCTTCATTTACAGTGATATGCCCTATAAGAACAGATAGGAACCCTAATAGAGGCTTCATTGTTGGTTTGAGAGACCTTCGAGGCAAAGCCAGATGCCTTCAGAAAAGTATGTCTGATATTTTCCTTGGCCTGGATCGAGCTATTCCTGTTCATTTAAAGCGGCTCTTTGTGCTGCGCGGATGACAGGCACATATGCTTATGTGCTCACTTGTCCGTTACAAGACCTCACCGTTTTACTGCTGTGTTGATAGCAGAAGGCTTTTGGTTTGAGATAAGGCTGATCTTTACAATACAAGAGGATGTGACTTTCCAGAGGTGCCAATTTTTTTTTGTCCATTTGAGAGAGATTCCTGGGTTATGTGGTAAAATCTTTCATGTTCTGCAAACGAACATTTGTCCTGCTCTCTGTTCCAGGAGGCGTACAGTACTGTACTACCAAAGTAATCCTGGCGAGACCTCGGATGCCTGAGAGAGTTTTGTGGATTAGACCGTCTCTTCAGATCTATCTTGCTCAGAAAAACGGTCCACTGTTTAACATTAACCTTATCAAAATGGAATCCTCTCCATGCCTGACATTATTTAAAGCCTTAAAATATATAATCCTGGACTAATAAGAAAAAATATCATTTTGTCGTCTCATTTCATTTCACGCTTGTTGTATTAGAAAATTTGATGTATTGTTTTATTTTAATCACACCGAGGTGGACCGGAGCGCTGGTGATGTGCATGACACTGTAATGATATATTTAACATTTGACACCTCCCCTTCTGCAGGTGGACTCTCCAGGGAACTGACATTTCACTATATTATCTCATTTCACAGTCTCCAGCATGGCAGAGGTGTACGTCCCAAAGGCTTGGTCAGCTACACTTGGGTTGTCGTTGTTTCGTGTTATTGGCTCAGTTGGAAGTGACTCATCTTATATCTTATCTATCATTTTAGCCTCCTGGCTGAACCTTAGAATACGTCACAGTCAGCACAGCTTCAGCTTAGGGTAGGACCTTCTGTTTTTTTGTGAGAATTACCACCCTACAGTACCTGTGCTCAGTCATGGGAGAGGACCGGGCCATTGTGGGTGAGATTATGGTTCAGTGTCGGTAATAGGCTGAGTGCCACAGTTTCTTGGTTCTTATTTAGTCCCTATTTGGTTAAATATAGACATGATTGACAGCGTGTGATAATACCACCTGTGGCGAGGTTCCAAACCTCATTTGCCCGACCTCTGCTGCTAAGCACCAGGAGGCATGCCTCCAAGAACTAGTAATATGGCCCAAATTTATTCTGGACCTTCTGCAAATTATTTCCATCATATGAAAACACAGGCCTGGTTAAGTGTGTGTGTGTGTGTGTGTGTGTGTGTGTGTGTGTGTGTGTGTGTGCAGGGGGGGGAGGTTCTCTGTGAGCGAGCGAGGAAATATACCTGATTCTGGACTCAAATCACTCACATACTCATATCTTTTTCCCTATCATGTGGCACCAGACCCTGAGAAGGATCCTGGCTCTTACATGTGTCTTATAACATCCCATGGTCAGCAGCGTAAAACTCATGACGAGACTTCAGAATTTATTAGCAGCGTAATTCCTCAAGCAAGAAGGATGCCGGTGTTCCATGCTGTAAGAATGGGGCTGCCCCCGTTTATTTGCAGCAGGAATTCTGTCCAAATAGAACTCCTGGGCTTTATTATTATGTTCTTGGTAACCAGGATGGGGTTTTACACAACGTGGGGCGGGGGGTGAGTGTTTATAATTTGGAGAGGATATGGACCACACTAGCTGATTCAGCTCAGCTCGATACAGCATTATGGGATGCTAATGAGGCCAAAACGGTGTCTGAAATGGCTCCAGTTTACACGAACGGCCGTTTGCCAGACCTGCTGGGCGCAGATAGCGGGTGTCTTCATGAAAACGGTGACGGTGCGTGCTGTTCCTTTAAGGCATGGCTAACGAGAGGAAGCTGCTGCCATTACTGGCTGAGGAAATTAAAATTCTAATCATATCTGCATTCCAGTGCACACAAACGTCCGGCTGTTTCTGCTGTAAATGCTCCACATGGGCCTCGACCCCGTGTCTGTGTGTTGGTAATGCCCCACATTGGCCTCCATCTTGTGCCTTTATGTTTTAAATTTCCCATACGGACCTCAATCCCATGCTTTTGTACTATAAATGCCCCACATGGGCCTCGATCCCATGGTGTCCTGAGGCAGCACTTTGAAACAGCTGAATGATGCCAGCTTAATGCAGGCAAACTGGCCAGGTTTAAGGTAGATAATTTCCCTGCGGACAGATTTTGTTGCATTGAATCAAATAAAGAGCCAAATTCCTGTCAAGCTTAAAGAATTAAGTAACCACTAATAATGCGGATGATGATCTCTGGGGCACAGAAACCTTCCTTTCTTAGTCGGTTCAAAGCAGTGGTGCCATTTGTAATGGTGAAATACAGGGGAACACAGAGAAATCTTATTCTAAAAGAGCTAATGAGTCAAAGCTGTGTGTCCCTGTTAACAGACTTTTTACTCTTATAGTCTTTCGTGGGGTTAGTGGCCCTGTTGCTGAAAGCCAAGGTCAAAGTGGCAAAAGAGACCAGCATTTCTCCCTTTCTAATGTGAGAACAGGACTTATTAAATGATTAAAAGACTGCCTGGAGGATTTGGATGTCACCACACAACTGATGCTAGGAATAAAGCAAGTGGACATTATGGAAAAAGCAGCACCTGGAATGTTAATTAGATTCACATCTGTGTCAAACATTTTTGTGTCTTGTAACAGTAGCAGTTAAATCTCATTAATATTTAGCCTGATGCCTCTTTACTTTCCCTGAATGATCTTAATGTTGCACTTCTGCTCATTGAATAACCTTATTATGTTCTTGCCTTGTTAGAAGTTTCTGTGTAGCCCCTGCTCTACTGCCCACACCTCGGCATCCGTTGGAGGCTCATTCCAGCTGCACTTCTGCCTAGTTGACAACTTGACAGAATGTATGTCTGTGATGTGCTATTTGCCTCAAATGAATATCGCTTTGGACTAAAGTGTCTGCTGAATATGTAAATGTAAATTTCGGTGTGCAGATCAGTGAGTGGATAATTATTACATAGGTCTGCAATCATTATAGTTTTATGGTGTTGATAAGTCATCCTTCTTTTGCAGTTGTTATCAGCAATTTTAGCAAAACACTCTGATATTAAAAATTCAACTAGGGCAATAAGTTTAAGCCACATATTTTACCTATCACATTATTAAAGCGATTTTGCTAATACATTGTAATAACATTAAAGCAGCACAAATTTGCATTACAATCTCCAGGTGTTTTACAAGGCTGGATGGAAGCATGTTTACTGTACAGTCCATTCCAGCTGTCATCCACTGTAAGATAAGGTGTAAGCAGTCTTTTGCTTCCCTGTTTGCTGGGCTGACTTCTTAAACACACTAATCTATACTCTTTTTCATTTTAAACTGGGCTTCTTCGTGCATCTATTGATACTTTTACACATTTTCATTTTCATTTCATTTCATTTTAGTAAATTTATGCAAGGAAAGAAAGAAATGATAATTGGCAATGGAACCAACTAAACCTTGATAATTATGAGAGTTGTGCATTCTGTAATAGATCACTAATTACTGAGTGTTTAATGTGCCTTTCATTATAGTCACAGTTTGTCTAAAAGCCCAGAAAACTGACAGTTTTCTCAATAACTTACTGAAAAGCATGACATTGGTCATATGTACAATACATCTGCAACACATCTGAACTTCTCCAAATGCCTCTCCACGGACTCTATACAGTCTGTAATGAGTTAAATCCAACCAGAAGAATTCTATTTGGTGTCATCAGTAATTGGATAAATGAGATTCAGATTATGGAGAGAAGTGGGTCAAGTGTGACTGTCCATACATAGTGGAATTGGTGAGACATGGACAACGTTATAAATGGGAATGATTCCTCTCCCATGTGTGTCAAAGATTAACCATTTTCAACTGTGAATAAATGTGAACACAGCAGCTTTAATTCACATAGCATGATGCACGTGCACAAACACACACACACACACACACACACACAGACAAGTGTGTCCAACAAATCCAATGTGATGTTCAAGAACAGAAGCCATTTTGATCCATTAGCTAAAGGATCAGGTGTATGATTTGTGTACAGTGACAAAGTGTGGGGTGTCTTTCTCCCCACTGATCTGTTCAGTGTAGATATCATCGACTTGTGAAGACAGCCTCCTGTCATGAGCGCCAACCGGAACAGTTTGGCTTTGGGATATTTTTTTTCGGTTATTAAAGAAACTTCAGCGATAAGATGCCATGCTGGGAGATTACAACGGATGTGCTTTGTAATTTTCAAATGCTAATTTGAGAAACGTCTAATAACGAGAATATGATTAAAAATGAAATTGCAGTCTAATGATTGATATGTCTGGTTGGAGAGTTATATTCATCCAAAAACTTTTTCATTCATACTGGCGATAGACAGCAGAGGTGGATTCTCATTCAGTGGCAGAGCTGTAATATACGTACATTACGCTGTAGCTAATGTGTGATTACATCGTAGACTCATAACGCTCGACACCCTTCGTCTGACAGAGGCTTCGGCCTTGACTGATTCTTTATGTCATGTTTGCCTCGTGCTTTTCGAAAACACAGTCCTTGCATTTACCTCCACATGGTCCTCCAACCTTCCACAATGTTGACCTTGCCTCTTTTCATTCTTTTTGAGTCGTTTGGATTTTTCACTATAACGATATTGTGTGTTCAGCCCCTTTCATGTGAGCAGGAACAATGTGCCTTCAGTCTCGTCCCTCGAGAGACATTGGAAGATTCATGCCTCAGGCAGTGGGACTTGCAAACACGCACAGTGTTTACGGCTAATCTGCTCCTGAGTCTGCCATCAGATATCGGTTCTTCATTACGTCCTGCTGGCGCTCGACATTTCTCTGTGGCTGCATTGACTCCAAAACAACCACACCGATAATGAACTTAACAGCACCCCCTACAGTAACACAACAGGTAGATCAGGGATTCATTCTGCATGGCGCCAGAAGCGAGTGACGGGAAGAAAGGATAGTGTGAGGAGACAAGGCCGAGCTTGTTAGCGTTCCTCTTGGCATGTTGGTGGGCTCAGACTAGCTATCACTTGGCTATCGGTGTGAGCAGAAGGCAGGCTGATGGTGGGGATTCTTTAATAAAAGAGCACCCCAGGCAGCGAACGTGTGCAGCTGAGATTCAACACATACGTTCATTGCTTTCAATCCCAAAGCTTGCTGCTGACCTGTTGCTAAAGGAAGTTCACTAGTCCTTCGTTCCATCGACATAATGTAGGCTTCTGTACAGACTCTAGAGCCCCTGCCAAATAAACCCCTTGAAGATGCTTGTGTGGGTTTAAGATGGAGACAAGGTGTTGCACCAGATATACACCATGTTGCAAAACACTATTGTAATCACTGACACTTTCACAAAGAGGATTTACAAGTAATTGGTTATGACAAGTAACATTTTCATAGGAGCTGGTACACGCAGAGGTTTCACTGTGGAAAACTTCCTCTCTGCGTTCAGCTCTTTGCAGAGTTTTGAAACGAGTCTAGATAGAAGTCTTTCTGGATGTAAATCACTATTAGTGCATATGACTATTCACGTGCACGATCCTTGTTATACACAAGTCATACGGAACTAGTCCATAGTTTTGCATTCCTGAGTCACGGCGGATGACTTTATAAGTCCCTCTTTGTCGGTGAAAACCAGTAAAGGTCTAAGCCGAGTTGCATTATCCAGCAGTGACTAGTTTTTATATTGAAGTAAGGAGTGGAAACATTCTTGGTTGGTGCCACCTAGAGGTTTGTTTGGCTTCTGCAGATTGAATTAGTGTCCCTGCAGTCAGGCGCGGCTCTGCTCAGTCACACCGCAAAGCTTACACTTTGTTAGGTGAGCAGTCAGCTTGGCAGAAGATGAATCGGAGGTGATTAGAGGCGGCTGCTTCGCGGGCGCCTGGGCAGGTCAGGAGACAGCGGCAGAGTGCCAAGTTTAACACAGCACTGCAAACATCTCAATTAGGATGAAAATATGAGTTTTTCCACAGAAATATTAAAGGTTGTCTGTTGCTCTGCGTGGCTGGTTTACAGTACAGAACCAGGAACCACAACAAGAACAAATATTTTGAAATAAATTTTCATATTAGTGGGGATGTAAGTCAGGATGAAGTGTACGCTTTGCATGCGTGATGTGCCATGTTCGTGCATTCGGAGGATGTGCCTCGGTGGTCTGTCACCCAAAGGTCGCCGGTTCAAATCCCAATCATTTAATTCCCATTTACTTCAAGCCCTAAGACCCTGCTTTCTGAAAAATATCTGAATGCTAATGTTTTGGCAGGTTATACAACACATAAAACTACAGATTAGGTTAATGACTGAAATAGATCTTAAGCAACTTCAGATATAACTCTACTGAAAAATATTCTGCTTTGTTTGTTTTGCTTGTGTTTGGAGGAACATATTGAGAACATAGAAACTCCTAATGCTGTCCACTCTGGTCATTCGGCACAGTATATACAGCATGTAAGTTCAACTTAATAGAGAATGGGGCTTGAGTCTAGTTTATACAGGTTCTTCTTATTTGTGTGTAAATATTTTCCATTGATTTTATAACATTTTTATCAGCAGTCTGCGGCCAGTTCGGTTTTCAATATTAGTATTTCTCTTTCTCAGTTTCGGAATATATCTGTACAATCGCTACTTAATAACAAAGTTCAACATGGACTTCAATTTTACAAGACTACAATTTAAAGAACATGACAAAAATCATTTAAATTATTTCATTATTTGAATTATGCTTCGAATTTTAATTATTTCAAGTCCATTACTGACATAACACAACATTTATTATTTTATTATTCTCATTATTATTAAATTTATATAGCACCTTCAAGAACCCAATGATGCTTAAAATACGTGAGAGAACCTCACCATAGTGAAGCAGTAATAAACACAAAAAGTCAGATAATCTGATACAGTAAAGTATGCAGTCCTCAGTAAGCAATGCCGTAATAAAGAAATACAATAATAAAAGTGTTACATGGTTGCTGTACAAATGAAAATGTAGCATAATGAGCACAAAATGCTAGCAGGGCACAGGGCACCAATCAAAGCGTAGAATGTGGAGTGAGGGGAGCAGCATCTGGGGGTGGGGGATTCCTGAAACGGGGAGCGGCCCTAGAGGAGGCTTGGTCACCAAAGCTGGAGAGGTTGGAGCATCGAGAAGTTCTAAAACACTGCATGAAGATTCTACAATAGAATATTTGATACCATATGACAAAATGCCAAAGGCTAAAAATACACACTTCTTCTTCTTCATATCTGACTTGCTGTACAACACCTCATGCATAAAACACATACACCCTCCCTTTCTTTTACAGTAATACAGCTGGGATACATCAATCATTTAAGTGGTGTGTTTTTTTAAATGTAATTCTATGGAAAGCTTTTGTGAATCTGATCCTTTATTCTGGAATTGTCGGAGGTCATAATGGTTTTTTTCAGCTCCGGCAGGAAATGTGGGGGATCATTTTTCATGTGTACTGCCTAATGTCCATGCTTGTCTTCTGGGCTCTCCGTGCCATTAAGATTGTCACCACGAGTGGCTGAGAATCTGCTTTCTCTGCTTAACCCCAGCTGAATTACCCCTTGGCCGTTTGAAGTACTAGAAGCTGAGTGTAGACATATTCCCAAGCCCACAGATCCTGGGATCGGTTTCTTGCACTGGAAACCCTTGAGAAATCATCGCGTTGTTCGTTGTTCTGCCATGCAATGCAAACTGCCCCGAGGGGTCACTTTGGGTGTATTACCACCACAATTCATTTATGGTCACTGAAGACCACAAACACCATGTCACAGTGAAGGTCAATAGCAGGGCTTGCAGCGACCTCCAGACTCACACTGCTCCCCAGTGTTACTAAAAACAAATGAATTATCACCTTTAAATCACCTGACCACAGTCAAAGGTCACTGGAAGATGTGCTCTGGCAGTTCGTAATAGAATGTTACTTTCTTATTAACGTTCTATGTAGCTCACTGGAAAATGTTCAACTAGAGGGTTGTGGTCAAAGATCACATATTAGATACTTATATGACTGTAACACAGTTCAGCAAGGCTCTGGATCATCTTTTCAGCCCTAATTGAGTTTTGATTGATTTGTCTTGTGTGTGTATTGAGTCCAGTGTGATTACAAGGCTGTTAGAACCTAAAAAACTGTACAGTACATACATTTGGTCAATGTCCCATCCAACAATAAACGGAAGGCATTACTTGAGTTTTAAACCCACTAAAAATCGGTGCACCCTGAAGCAGGGGCAGAGCAAAAGGTGTGATTAATGCCTTGTCCACACGTACTGTACACGGGTATTTTTTAAAGCGGTGTTTTTTCTCCTCCGTTTAAAAAAAAAATCCCTGTTCACACGAACATTGTCTTCTAAAATATTTCCGTCCACGTGAAAATGCTAGAATGCGCTGTCAAGAGCATGCCGGACCAACAGGTGGCATTATAACTCTAACCGTACTGCCATATTAGCCAATCAGAAGCCTAATTGCCAGTCCTGTTAAGTTGAAAACCATGGTGCACATTCCGAAGCCTGTGTTGATCAATATAATGCGAGAGTGACTAAACATTTATCTGTATACATGTAAGTAGTCCTGTCAGAAAGGTTAGCACAAGCACTATTTCGACTAAGTCCGTCATTGCTCAAACTCGCCTAATGTATACAGCAAACAGCACACGCTCTGACGTTAAACAAAGTGGACAACGGCGCACAATGTGATGTTTCGAGCCAAAAACTCTGTTTTTCCTGTCTACATGTCGATGCTGAAAACGGAGTTTCTTAAAGTCTTCACCCTGGATGGAGTTTTGCAAAAGCTCTGTTTTCAGTGACCTAAGACGGCATTTACGTGCAACAAAAGCCCAAGACGTATAGAAAAAGGTACATTTTAAAAAATACCCGTGTACGTGTAGACAAGGCATCAGTTTTGTAGGTTCATGTGGTCTTCCAAAGGAGGATATGAGTGACTTGTCTGTGGAATACTTACAGCAATCTGAAATGTAAGAATTGACTGGAGCTGATTCAAAGAGTCAAACACAGGGCCACTTCCTGTTAACAATGAATAGAAACAGGAAACAAAAAAGCAAGATAGTTTGTAATTTTGATTTCTCTTCAGGGCTGACTTCTGACTGCGCTGTGTAATGTTGCGGTCTGTACCTTGATTCATATTGCTTCAGTTGTTTGTTCTTAACATATAGTGACAAAACTGAAGACCTTAATTTGTCTAAGCCCTTTCATGTTTTACCGCAACATGGAGCCCTGTTTTGCTTCTTTAGGTAACAAAGAAAAATCAATTTAGCAAAGACAAGACAATACAGCTACCTTTTCATGAAGGAAGTAAAACCTTAGATGAATAATGGATCTGAGGATCCAATTTGTCAGATAGGTAACTGAACAGCCTTTTTATCATTGTAAAAATCTATTAAGGTTTGAAAAGTTTTTTTTTCATTTGCTCGTACAGAGGATGACCGTGAAATACATCGAATAATACCTTTTTTGCGATATAGACTAAAATACACTTTTGAGATTTGAATTTGTTCAGTTTTATCTAGATGTGTAAGCTAGATACATTTGGGTCCAAGCATTATGTGAATATTACAAGGTGTTAATTTACAGCAGTTTGTCCATTTAAAATAATATGCTCAAACAAATATATTTTTTAAAATTTGCAAACGTTTAATTGATCCACACACATGAATATACATTGAGATATAGGTGAATATTATTGAAATATGAGAATGAAGCCTGGTCCTAATTTTCAGTACATCATCGGAAAGTGAAATTTGGGTTGATAAGGAAGACAACCCTCCAAAAAGCACAATTAACTACATGAAACGATTTGTTAAATTGCCAGACACAATTAAAAGGTTTGATAAAGTACATGAGAGCTATCTGGGAAAATGTGCGAGTTTAATGTAGTTATGTAAGCAACAAATATTTCAAGAGCCTGTTGTTGCAGTTTTAATACACGTTTATGCCGATGACAGATAGGAGTGTAATTTGCTTCCTGTAACTTGATAAATTCTTAAATGTGGCCACTGACTGAGGAAGAAAGAGCAAATCAGACGCCTTATAGTCATGTGGGATAATTCAAATGAGAGCCATCAATCTGGCCAGAGTGGCAACCAGCGTGCAGCCGCCTTGGTCTCCTCGGGGCCGAGGCACTTTCAATTACGCGGCAGCTGACTGGCAACCGCGGCCACCTCAGCGGTGAATTACGGCAGCTCACTGGCAACCGCGGCCACCTAAGCGGTAAATTACGGCAGCACTGCTACCTAGCTGCTGTGTAATTGAAAAAACCTTGCCAGTGTATGGTGTAAATGCTGCTTTAGATGACATTATATATGAATAGTTGGGTGGTATTGGTTACCAAAAATAGCAGTAGATTACCTTTGACTTGAATGGAATTGGTAAGCCCTTAATATAAGTAGCAGTGGATTACCATTGAGTTATGTTTGGCGATGGTATTGGTAAGCCCTTACCATCAGTAGCAATAGATTACCTTTGAGTTATGTGTGGTATTAGTAAGTCCTTATAATAAGTAGCTGGATATCTCACTGTGGATGTGTAGACATGTGGTAATGAGGTTCCTGTAATGTTAATGCCCCTCAAAGCCATGTACTCCTGAGACACAGTCTAACAAGGTGGCTCTGATTTCTTAAACAGGCCTTGTTATTTATTTATTAATGCAGAGTCAGTGGGGGGAAGCTGGTAATGTAGATAAATGGCACTCACAGGGTACACACTGCCTTCAGTCCTTTCTTTGGGAGCAGGCGCCATTACTTAGAGCCAGTTGTACCTTGTGTCATCTAATGTGTTCTGGGACTGAGAATAGCTGAGACTCTGGATCTGCTCATTTTTTCCCTCATTGGTTCACGTTCACTGAAATATGTTCGCTGTATAGTTTATTAAGTACTCTGTAAATACTTGACGGTTACTCACTGCAATTAGGTGTAATCTTCGCCAGCACGGCTGATACAAATCACACATTCACACAGAGGTCAGGAATCTCTGCTGTAGCTCCTGCAAAGACGTTTAATCTCCAGCAGGCTATTTGGGGAGAGTGTAAGCAGTGTGCATGGCTTTGGCTAAAGTTGTACAATGAATTATCTGACTCAAAACACCCATAAGGGGAAATTATGATGTACTTTTAAAGGGGCCCTATTATACTCATTTTCACTGTTCATAATTTATTTTTGGGGTCTACTAGGATAGGTTTACATGCGTCAGTGCTCACACATAATTTCACACACAATTTTTCTCAGATGCTACATCCATCCACTCAGTCTGTAACTGTCTTAAGCACTCTGTTAGAGCTTTAAACCCCACCCCTGATGAACCCAGGGTGCTCTGGTTGGTCAGCTTGTCTGATTGGTCAGCTTATCTGATTGGTCAGCTTACCCTACACGTTCCACCCGCGTCTTGCAGTCTGCAGATAGATCTTTGCAGGTAGGTAGCCAATAAGGACCGTATTATGGCGTGACCTTACCATATCATGGAAGTAAAGCCTTGAATTCCATTGAGGGCTATATAATGCACTAAAAGAAAGGGAAAAACTCTAAAAGCATAATAAAATCCCTTTAAACTTCTTTTCCGGCTGACTTTTCATTTAATATTAAACAATGTACACCGATCATCCATTTCATTAAAACCACCTGCCCAATATCGTGTAGGTCCTCCTCATGCTATCAAAACAGCTCTGACCCATCGAGGCTCCACAAGACCTCTGACGGTGTACTGTGGTATCTGGACTCCACAAGACCTCTGACGGTGTACTATGGTATCTGGACTCCACAAGACCTCTGACGGTGTACTGTGGTATCTGGACTCCACAAGACCTCTGACGGTGTACTATGGTATCTGGCACCAAAACGTTAGCAGCAGTTGCAAGGTAGGACTTCGATGGATCAGACTTCATTGTCCAGCACATCCCACAAATGCCTGGTCGGATTGAGATCAGGGGAATTTGGAGACCAAGTCAACACCTTGAATTCTTTTTGCATTGTCCTGCTGAAAGAGGCCACTGCCATTGGGGAATGCCGTTGCCATGAAGGGGTGCATTTGGTCTGCAACAATGTTTAGGTAGGTGGTACATGTCAGAGTGACATCCACATGCATGCTAAGACCCAAGGTTTCCCAGGAGAACATTGCCTGGAGCATCACACTGCCTCTGCTGACTTGCCTTCTTCCCATAATACACCCTGGTGCTTTCTCTTTCCCAGGTATATGACGTACCCGCACCCGGCCGTCCACATGTAACAGGCCAGGCCACCCTCTTCCGTCACTCCATGGTGCAGTTCTGACCCTCTCATGCCCATTGTAGGCGCTTTTTGGGGTGAACGGGGGTCAGCATGGGCACTCAGACCAGTCTGTAGCTACACAACCCCATATGCAGCAAGCTGAGATTCACTGTATGATCTGGCACTTTTCAATCATAACCAGCATTAACTTTTTCAGCAATTTGTGTTCTCCTGTAGGGTCAGACCAGACAAGCCATCCGTCACTTCCCACGCGCATCATTGAGCCTTGGGCACTCATGACCCCACTATCGGCTCACCAGTTGACTTTTTGTGGACCAGTGTTGGTAGTTACTGACCACTGCATATCAGGAGCACCCCACAAGACCTGCCATCTTGGAGATGCTCTGACCCAGTCATCTAAACATCACTATTTGGCCCTTGTCAGAGTCTCCCAGGTCCTGCCCCTTTTACTTGCTTCCAACACATCAACTTCGAGAACTGACTGCTCACATGCCTAATATATAAGGGCACCCTTGACATGTGCCATTGTAACGAGATAAGTAACGTTATTCACTTCACCTATCGGTTGTTTTAATGTTATGGCTGATTGTTGTAACCCTGTATAATAGAGAAAAGTACAATGTATCCTCACTCTACACCATGTAGATGGAATGCAAATAATTCTTGCTTGTTTGTGTGGTCTGCTGACATTCCATGCTTTGTCCACAGCCTGCCCTAGAGGCACAATTATATTATGAGCAGTAGGTGGCGCTGTAATTAAGGAATTGAATATTTTACTGAATAATGGCAGATCAAGTCCCTGAAGGGCCTGGGTGAGAGCATACTGCTGTTAAAATGCACAGTTTTAAAAAAATACAATTTTCCTTTGAATCCAGAGTTACTGACATAGCTTACAGTGCATAATTCGTAATTGGAAAAATTTTGGTATGGTACAGCATCTTCCTGGATATCTGTGTCCTCAATTTTAAATCAGTATTATACTTGCTAAATACAGAAGGACTTTCAAAGTTTATATGTATAGCTACAAAGATGGGTGTGTAATTTCACTATAAAGTCATGTAAATCTCTTTTGACATAAAAAAAATCCTTTAAATATGATGTAAGGGAGTGCAATAAATCGTCATCCCCCAGTCCTCAGCAAATCTGTCAGCCCGGTCCGGCAAGCCGAGCTCGGAAGCATGCTATAGTGGGCCCTGTGTGGGCCTCGGCCAAACCCACGTCACATGACCCCGTGCACGATGACATCACATTCAACAGGGGCTATAGAAAAGCAGGTCCTCTGGCAGTGAAAGCTGTGGCAACAGTAATAGCTTGTTTATTCACCTTTCCCACCCTGCTGCTGTTTTTAGCAGTTTACTGTAAATGTAGTCACCCAACATATAAGCTATAGTCCTTGGATTGCGTCAAATTGCTTTGAGTAAAATGCATTTGTTTAATGCGAGAAATGGCATTAAATGGGCATGAAGCGTTTTTAATCCTTGACAGGCAGCGTACTATATTGCTGTGAAGTTTTCTTTCTCTTCCCCTGCTGATGGGTAATTTGTATGATTTACAAAGTACCCTCTAATAAGACCTTTGTTACAATATGACTGAGGATCTCATTAACATATTAGCTTAGCGCCGCATGAGTGCAGGCGCCAACGTCTGATATGTACGTGCCTTATTTCCTCCTGGCTCATTATAGGAAGAGCCTCCAGCAGCTGTGGAGCCCGGGTCCTTAAGGGAGGTCTAATGGTTCCCTGGTCTTCAGCCCAGGCGTCTTACCACGGCACGGCGTAATTGGGACTCGAGGGTAGAGCAATGGGTTGTAATGACGTGTCATTCTGACCTGAAGGTGGGGGCAGGGGAGGAGACTGGGGGGTGGGGGAAGGTTACTATGTTGCCTAGCACCCGTTGGCTGTGTACTTGCAATACACACACACACACACACACACACGATGCAATAATGGGCCTACAGCACAGGATTGGTTATTGTTGGAATAATGACTGAAAAAATATGAAATATGGATTATGCATGCTGGTGAATGTGATTTTGCGTGATATAAAAATCTAGATCCGTGAGTCCTTCCCTTATATTGTATTTATGAAGACTCATGTGCACTTCAGCTTACTAAAGAGGAGTGCAGAGTAAACGACAGGAAGAGAAGTGAGGCCTGGAATCCCACAGAGGGCCCGGTTAATGCGCGCTGTCAGTCACTGCCTGGTTTAACCCAATGAAATCCATTTGAGTGACCAGTAGTGACTGTGTTTAACCAACCTGAAGTTTGGAGCCTTGTTGCTGCCATCACTGGCACACATTAGCATCTTGGGCCAATCAGCGCTGCACACACAAATATGCATCTGTTGAATAACAAATCATAATAACCATGCTACCTGAAATGCTGTACAGCAATTTTTCCCATTCCAGTCCTTGGGAAGCCACAGACTGTCCAGGTTTTTGCTCCGGGAGCTGGGAGGAAGCAAAAATCTGGTGAACACAGACCGGCTGTGGGCCTCCGAGGACCAGACTGGTAAGCAGGGCAGTAAAGAAAAGTTACACTAGTGAAGGAGAACAGTTGGGCACTACCAATCTCTCACCAGGGATCAGTGCAGATTAGTCCTCGCATCACCCCTATTGCAAAAAGTCTGGAAATTGGCTTTACTCTAACCCTGCAGAGAGGAGACGTGGTGATGAATTGCCAATGTCTGGTTAAGAACGTATCTGGAAAACCATAGAAGGACATGTACAGAGTGCGCTTTCAGAGAGTATATTTTAGTTCAGACGGTGCCTTTATTGACTGAAGGTGCCTCTGGCAATCTGTCTGAAAGGTGCATGTGTTATTCAAGTGTACAGCAGTTCAGGGACATTCCAGCAGAACTTTAACAGTCTTTGCAGTCTTGGTTTAATTCAAGGCAGGAATCCTTTGGGAGACTTTGATCTCATGATTTCCCTTCCACTAGAGGGTGCAGCTGGGAAACACACAACTTCATTTTACCTGAAGTAAAATAGCTGAAGGTGACATACAGTAGATACATCCAGAAATTATAGAAAACTCTAATAAAAATCCTCAAGTTGAGTGGCAGTCATTTCTGGATATGTTGAGAACAGGTATTTTGACAGGCTTGTGATTGTTTGTAAAATAAACATTTTAAAAAGACAAAGAATCCTTCAGTTGATAGGAGTTCGTAGAGACAGAGAGATTTTATGTGGCGGTTATTTTTATAACATCATTGCCGCCTGTATGCTTTCATTCATGGAGATTGTTGCCTTGAGTTATGCACTTGATTCGGCACAGCCCAGTAATTTCCAAAAGACATCCTCATTACAGCATCTTCACGAGGGAACGTTTTCATGGGAACAATCCTCGCTTTGGCTTGCGCTGAAAGCTTTTCCCGTCTGTCGTTTCTCTGTATCCGCCATGCTTCTGCCTCTGCCTGCCTTTGTCGCCGTAGCACAAACCATGCATGCCTGACGTGTATTTGCATGAGAGCACTTTTTCACTGTCAGTGTTAATGACATGCCAGTCGCCATTCTATTCCGCTCCTGGTCTACCAGTCCCTTTGGAGAGAGACAGGAAATGAATCCAAGGAAAGGGCTCTGATAGACCAACTGTAAAGCCTGGAAATGTGGAAGATGTACCCTGTGCTGTGGTACTGTAACCTAACCAACCGTCTCAACCAAAATTCTGGCAGACTCTCGCTCTTTAATACCTATGAAGTTAAGAGTGCATTAATGTGGTTGAAAAACTTGAGGAGAAATTGCACAGGCACTTTAGTTGGAATATTTAATGGTGATCTTGCATTATGTAAGCTTTCAGGGAATTTGGGCTTCCTGTTTTTTGAGCACTCCTCGTACCTTGGAGACAAGGGTGCGAGTTGGAGGAGTTTGCCTCGGATTTGAGATGTTGGTAATGGCAGTACAGTGTCACATTTCCACTTTGGTTGATCCTTAATTAGCCTGGAAAATCACAGTATGCTGCAAAGCGGAAAAATATTTAAGAGGGTGCAGAATTTGCACTTGCTGGAAATTAAGTAAAACTGTCACGGCTGGCGATACTGGCGCAGTTTCTTTGAGGACCCTGCAATTGTGTTTGCATCGTTTTTAAGAAAATCACACTCACAAAAGATGAAATGAGGCACGGATCATGTCCCAGAAACATATTTTCAAAAATAGGTTAGATAAACAAGTGACAGTGGCACCTCCCGTTTGCCTGGCTTGCATGTGGAATGCGGCGCAGCCCTGTGTCTATGAAGCTTGACACGCCCTTAATGTGTGAGTGACTGAGTGTGTGACCCAGTGAGTGCCCTCTGGTGGACACTCCAAGCACCTCCCTGTACCCAGCCAAACACCTCATTGCTCCTGGATCACTGGACCGTACTTGGAAAAGCAGTTAGTGAAAATGCATGGATGGATAGGCATGTTTTATGCCTGGAAAGTGGGTAGTCATTTTAATAAACTTCCTTGACCCTCTGAACTGCGAGATGCTGATAATCCGAATCTCAGAAATCACTGTTTTATGCTGCTATGCTTTGTGGTCCCTATGATCTATAAGTCCAGGGTCACACTTTGGCTGGAGGTTTTTACAATTTTCATTCAGGTCACATGACTTTTTTCTCTTATGCTGGCTATACAATCCAGTGGTTATGATAAGCGTAGAGGCCCAGTGGAGGTACCGTGTGTAGGATAAGCGTAGAGGCCCAGTGGAGGTACCGTGTGTGGGGTAAGTGTAGAGGACCAGTGGAGGAACCGTGTGTGAGGAAACCGTAGAGGCCCAGTGGAGGTACTGTGTGTAGAATAAGCATAGAGGCCCAGTGGAGGTACCGTGTGTGGGATAAGTGTAGAAGCCCAGTGGAGGTAACGTGTGTAGGATAAGTGTAGAGGACCAGTGGAGGTACCGTGTGTGGGGTAAGTGTAGAGGATCAGTGGAGGAACCGTGTGTGGGGTACAGTAAGTGTAGAGGACCAGTGGAGGTACCGTGTATGGAATAAGTGTAGAGGCCCAGTGGAGGTACCATGTGTAGGATAAGCATAGAGGTTTAGTGGTGGTACCGTGTGCGGGATAAACGTAGAGGCCCAGTGGAGGTACCTTGTGTGAGGTAAGCGTAGAGGCTCAGTGGAGATACCATGTGTGGGATAAATGTAGAGGACCAGCGGAGGAACCGTGTATAGGATAAGCGTAGAGGCCCAGTGGAGGTACTGTGTGGTGTAAGCTAGAGGATCAATGGAGGTACTGTGGGCCTTTTTCTTATCCGTTTATACAGAAATCACAATTTCATATTTTTCGCACCTGACATGGTGTCTGATTACCGGTGTCTTCAAGCTACTGTGAGTTATTAGCATTTTTGTCACATTGTTATGTGTGAAATTCAACTAAAAATGAATTGTCTTCGCCAAATTACTTTTAGGTTGTACTTGTAATTATGGATGTTTCACAAAGTTGATTATGCCCCACAAGGCATTTGAAGGTGTTAGTCATCTACGACGTACAGTATAATGTACTTGCTGACGTGCCCTTAAATTACATAAAAACTTAAATTAAGGCTAAATTACCTGCCTGCAGATTAGTTTTAGAATTTAATTCTATACAAAGTAGTATATTTTCCTCCATGGCATGCTTAAGTACAATGGATGACATTTTAATCAAATTCCTTTATCAGTACTTGCATAGCAAATAAACCTTTGCAATTCATTCATTCATAGATAGTGTTTGTTGTGAATGGTGTGGCTAAAAAATGAGCAGATGGTTTGTACCCATGGGGTATTCTGTCAAAATACAGAGCTAGAAAAATGTATTCACAGTGTATGTAAGTGTGCTTCATTTTTCGTGTACAGTACTGAAAGAAGTGTTCGTTAATTAAAAAAAGGTTGTTTTTTTTTTTTGGTCTGTGTGATAGAAAAAGCAGCAAAAATACTGCGGCAGTATCTAGGGTGGCCATCAGAAAATCAGGCTTGTGATCATAGACTGTGAGCAGCTGCCAAACACAGTGGGTCAGGAATAAATAGTTTACTCATGATTGTATTTCTTAAGCATTTATTCATCTCCTGCATGACTAGTAAATGGACTAGCTTGCCATGTAGCCAAATATCATCTAGTAATCATGAGAAAAATGGATTTCCTGGTTAGTCGTTGGTAAGAGGAATAGCAGCTAGACCCTATTGGGGAGCCCTGGGCTTCTTCACTTCACTGTATCACTGAAATAGTCACATCTGGCATAACCTGATGTATATTATATGAAATATGACCGGTAAATATACTGTCCAGCTGAAGACTACCCAGGGCATTTCTCTGCAGTAATTATGCTCTTTAGATAATTCTGCATGTTAGTAAGTTTTAAAATAGCTATGTTAATACTAGTTAGCCACCTTCATTCTAGCCATATACCCTGAAACGCCCATGTGGACTGGATTTGTGTTGTTTGAATGATTTATTTGCAGTAAAATCCATATTTATAAATGCTATACACTATAGTGGAGCGGCCGATGGTTTCGGGCAATGGCGCGGCCCCTCAGCCCAACGGCGGTTCACTTGCGGCTGCCTTGGTCCTTAGTCGCGGGCCGCATCTGTCTGAGAGCCCTGCGGGCCAATTATGGGACAGATGTCGGCACTTTGGGCGCGGCGCCGCCGACGGGCGCCTGGCAGCACACGCACGCGGACCCCTCTTCCTGCCATGCTTTTGCCGCTGCGGGGATTACAGCTATTTTTTCTCTTTGGCCCGGCTGTCTAAGGCTGCTGTCGCCCCCACCCCCTCCGTACGGAACAGCGCGCTCCGCTGGCGTGCTCGCCGCGGCTGCAGGCGCTCCCTGGAAAGGGATGCACCCCGTACGCAGAGGCCCGGCAGCGCCACGCTGAATAATACATGTGAGCCTGTCCCCGAGCCTCCACATCACAGCTGCCCCCCGCATCTTGCCCTCTCTCTCTCTGCCTCCTTCGTCTGCCCCTTGTTTTCTGTCACCCCTCTTTTCTCTCAGTCCTCAAAATTACGGCCATCTCCCACTGTTCTCTTTTTCTCTCTTTTTCTTTCTCCCACTCCTGTTTTTCTGTTTTTCTTTTCTCCCCCTGTCTGTTATTACTCTCACCCTATCTTCCGTGCTCACGCCCCGGCCCGCTCTCTCTCTTTTCTTTCTCTCTCCCGTGTTTCCCAGGTTCCTCTCTGTTCGGCCTTTTTCCCAGGTGATGCACACCAACAGGGAACCACATCGGTGGGGGGGGGCTTGGTTGTGACTGGCTGACTGAACTGAGCTCGTTTGGCCTACCTCTCGTTGTGGAGACCCTACAGTTTGCTGTGAGACAGAGAGAGAGAGAGAGAGAGAGAGAGAGAGAGGGAAAGTGAGAGAGGTAGTGTTGGGAGAGAGAGACAGAGAGCACGAGAGAGAGGTAGCGTGAGCAGGTGCGGGCTCCCCCCCCATACCTCCGCCATGCCGCCCTGGTGGCCCTCAGTGATTCGGTATGCAAGCGGCAGGACTAGAGGCCAGAGTAGCCAGATCCTTCTGTGAGCGAAATGCCGTAAACACGCAGCCAGGCCAGCTTTCTGGGGACATGGAGGACTTCAGCAGTATTAGATGCCTCAGCCCGGAGAAAGGTAAGCCCATCGGGAGACTTATGTTTGCTTCTGAGGGTACGGATAAGCATGACAGAACTCCTTCATGTTCACCTGGCTTACAGGTTAGCTCACACCTCAACTGGGCTTTGGGTTTTCAGACGGGAAGCACTGGATTACATGCTGAATTCCTTCTTTTTTACCTTAGAATGTGCTAAATCGGGGATAGGCAATCTTATCCGGAAAGGGTCGTTTAGTGTGCAAGTTTTTGCCGCAGCTGCCTAATTTGATTGCTAATTAGAGGACTGATTGGCTGAAGAGTCCTTATACCTGGATTTGAACAGTTAACCTAAAGGTTATCCCAAAAGCCTGTATACACACTGGCCCTTTGAGGATTAAATTGTCTACCCTTGAGCTAAATCTTAAACTGTCATAAACAGTTTGAGATAAGCCTGCACATCTTCTTAAGAGATCATTAAAGCCCAGCAGGCAGTTACATTAATTGTCCAAGGTCTAGATGTTGGGGATTTGCTGCTCCAAGCTTCAGAATATCAGTTCTGAACCGGAGTCCAATTCCACGTTTACAACTCACCTTCTAAATCAAAGTGCTGTTGGAACATGTGCCAGTGGTTGATCCTCAGAGCATCTCTTTGCTACTGATTGATCTGAAGAAGCCTTAGAGATCCTTCTGCTGCTATCTGCGTTACCCGTGTGCTGGATTTGGGGGATGGGTACAAGACGTAGGTAGATATCAGGTCCTGCTGATATCTCTCCTCCAGAGCTTGGCTCCATATACTCAGTTTCTCTCGGATACAGTAACCAAGGGGCTGCTCATTACAGCGCGCACTCACTGAGGGCATATCGCTACCTGTGCATAGCATAAACTCAGCTGTTTCAGATAGCTGCGGGGCTGGGCCTGCTCAGGACCGTGTAGCCACTCTCTCGTCTGAACCAACTCTGAGCGGAGAACATTTCTCATACGGCAGTGATTCGCTGTAATAAAACTCAGGCACTGCAAAGGTGAACAGTGAGGTTCATCCATTTTCATTCTGAGGAACGTTTTTGACCAGATTAATATTTCAGACCTATTTTAGGATCTTCTGCCAACAGGGTGTAGGACAATGCATTTTAGATGAGACACTCTAAAACTCATTTTGAAGCTTAGAAGGATGAAAAAATAGACTTAGTACAAGAAAATATATTTTAGGCAAATTTAGACTACCTTTACACGTTTTTGTTTTAATGTTTTTTTTTGGAAGACAGGACCACCTATGTACTGTAAGAGGTATCTTGAATTTTAGATTCCTGTATTTGTGTCACTAATATACATCATAGAAGTGAGTACATCTGACACGTAGTGTGACCAGTTCCACCAAACCGATTGGTATGTAGTTTGCTACATCAGTTGAATATTTTTTATTTGAGGGTTTTTACCAAGTTAATGTTTATTGAACAATGCTGATGTGTTTATTATTTTTTGGGGGTCGGGGGGGGCTGTGGGTATTTGCTCATGGGAAGTTGCTTTTCTTGCAGTGAATCCTACATCCTGGTATCTGGAATAAAATTAGTTTTCCTTGCCTGCAGCACAGATAGTTGCGTAACATGAACTAACCTTACATTGCTGTTGCAAACTGACAGATCAGTAACAATCCGAAACACACATAATTCCAAAAGGAGTAACATAAACAATGCTTGATAAAAATAGATGACTGAGGGTTAGAAGGTTTAGTTGATTTGTAACGGTTCCTCTTATTGTCGTGAATCACAATGCGGTTGAGGATGCGCGTCTCACTCAGAATGCCGTGATATAGTATCATGTAAACCCTGCATCCCTCGGCTGCTCATCCAGCATCCAGCACACACTGATTAATGAACCATTTAAATTCCTCACTGTCAGGAGTCCCGAGTAGCAGAAGGCTCCCATCTGTATGGAGGTATCGATAAGCTCTGCACCTCCCCCCCCCTCCTAACCTCTCCCCTGTCTCTTCCTGACCCCCCCCCTTGCACCCAGCTGGGACCCTGAATACTGTTCTTTTTTATTACCATACTTCTTGAAACTTTCTGGGAAAATTGTTTTGACCTCACCGATTGGCGTTTCTGCCGCTGTAGCTGAAAAGGAAAGAGAGATTTTATGTAATCTATATCATATCGCTATTCAATAATGCTATGAGGCTAAAACAGCAAAGACTGGCAAGCAATTACCAGACTGCATGAACATTTTGAAAAAGGGCTGTAATTACCATTAAGCATCTCAGGTGCAATTTTGGTGGTTTTTGCAACCTGCCTAAATGTACATCCATTGTGTTTATTACCACCATATATACTAACCTGACGCTTAAACCAAAAAGCTGCTCCGTGATGGATTGGCGTCCTGTCCTGGGTGTCCCCTACCCTGTGCCCCATCCATTTCCAGATAGTGATAGTATGGAAAATAAGATGCTGGGTGGATTAATGTTTAGGTGTCTGGTGCAGGCCGGCAGCCAGAAATCAATATCATGAGGTGTCTGGCACTCTTACCTGTATTTGCCCCTCAGTAGATTTTGCCAACGGGGGTCTGTTGAAATGTTATACCTAGCTACACCTGGTGTGCCCTTCCCCCCCCCCCGCAGAGCAGGCCTGTGACGTTTAAACACTGTTGGGACATGCTGGTCCTTCTTACTCCAGTCCCTTGTAATGGTCCTGCTAGCGGCCTCATCGCAGTTAGTTAGGGTCCCTAATGAGTCTGACAGGAGCCTGTTAATTAAATTATGGATTACATTGTTAGTAGCCATGTGACACTGGAAGTCAATTATAGGAATTCCTTGGCATCTCATAACCCTAGAGTACAATCATAACCATAATCGTAGAATGTTTCACAACAGCAGTTCAGCTGCGGTTAAGCTATGCTATTAATAATGTCGGCCATATTTCCTCAATAAAAGCAATGAGTGACATGTTACTATACTACCCATCCATCTTTTTCAATAACCTCTTATCCACTATGTGATCCAGAGTCCCTCTCAGAGCAAATAGGGACTAAGGCAGGATGGAACGCCAGTCCGTTACAGTACACGCACACACACAGCCACACGTGCCCGAACCCCATGTCTCTGGAGTGGGAGAGCAAAGTGTAGCCCCCCCAGGAAAGCCACACAGGCACAGAGAACACTCCCAGCGTAAGTCGTGGTTCCTGGTGTGCGTTCTTCTCAAGGGATGTCTACATGGAATTCATTTAAAGGATTAGGAAGACATCAGTTTAGGTCAAAGGTCAGGGGGCAGAGACTATGTTGGCTCCGTCAAGAGCCACAGAGATGGAGGGTATGGGGGAGGAGGAACATGATCGGATCATGCTGTCCTAATAAACCCACTAATCTCTTGTCACCGTCTGTTTCTCTTTGTCCCTCATCATATTGTAAATGACAGATGAGGACACTTTAGAGAATGGCTGCTCATTGCAGTGACTTCATTGCCATTCCTCTTCAAGCGGCAAGTTGGGCTCAAGGTCATTTGTGTCAGGTGATTCTTGCTGCCTCCAGAATTGTAATCTGCTAAAAGGCAGTGCTGGGAAGAGAGGTTATTCGCAATAGAACCATAGCGAGAGACATCCTTATGGCCAACAAATTGTCAAAAATGTTTAGATGTTTCACTTCTGTATTTTTTTTGCTTACCTTTTTAGTGGGATCACATAAAATTAGAAACTGCTTTGGTGCATTATTTGGTACAAAACAAACTCAGTAAGATGAGACGTCCCAAACACCTGCCCTAAACTCTCTGGCCCACTTTGTGAGCAAGTCTGCTGTCATGTGACCTGTGCATTTGATGTGAATGCTTCATACTGACAGTGTACCTGGACATTTAGATTAGGAGGGAGGGGTATTATGGTGAAGATGAACCAACCAGGAATTACTACAGTGGAATTACTACAGTGTAAGATCATCTCTGGGAAGGTGTCTGTTCTGTTTTTTTTTTTTTTATTAGGAAAGTCTGTGCAAGCATTGGGGGTGGGTGGAATGCCTTGACACAGAATTGCGATGAGGTCCCACAGGGTCTTGCCAAGAAGGGGCAAGGAAGAGGGAGGGGGTGAGAATGGGACTTTTATTAGATCTGGTGCAGTATCTCACAAGTTTGGAATTAACACTTATCTTAAAAACGCCATTTCCTTGCTGTCACCGGGGGTCATTGAGTCCCCATGTCCCCGGCTCACAGAGCCGACGGTGCTCTGCTTGTGGTGACTCTTCATCGTGGCAGGCAGAGACCCAGTGGGCCTCATGCAGGCCTCAGTGAGAATGTCGCACGTCTGTGGGCGCCGGGATGCTTAGGGATACTGGGGACCATCAGGTAGCAAAGGCAGCTTCGAGACTCTGGTTTTCCTTCAATCACAGGAAATAAATCCTAGAACGAAGCTTGCTCTTGGACCCTTGAGTCTGGGACACCATGTTAAACCTGCTTCAGTGTCTAACATTTAAAAGCGCATATAATATTCTGCAGGTGCTGTTTACTGGTGTGGCTGATGTCGCAATTACCACGACGTCCCAATTACCACGACGCCCCAGACACAATGCATCTGCAAGATCAGAGATATTTTAGGAATAGACATGATTTCTCTTGCTTAGCCCCAGTGCTGCCTTTTGTTTCTCTGATTATGCTTGATTGTGATTACACTCGACTGACTTTGTATCTTCCATGGCCGTAAGTCAGGCTGGTTTCCAGCTCGCTTTGGACTCTCCCCCAGTTTCCTACAACACAGATGAGTGTGCAACATTAGCATGGCCTCTTCCCCATGACCATGACCTTTGTACTGTTTCTAGCCTTGTCCCCTGAGAATACTTTGCATAAAGATGCCCTTTAGAGCTCAGCAGTCCTCGATCGGGTGTCTGACGGATGGAATGAGTCCATAGGACGCACAAGCGGTTGGGCTCATCACACTTCATGTGTAGATATCCCTTACCTAGCCACTAGAGGGCAGCAGACTGGGGGGGCAGGTGGCCGCTTGCTGCCACCCCATGCCCAGTAGGACCCACAAAGAGAAATCTCTATCGGTGCCCACGCCTGTGCGTTCATGCCTCTGCTGCAGAGGTCTGCCATTGGTTATGGTAGGTGGTTGGCATGCAAGTGAAAATTACATGTATTTGTTTTCTGGAACAGGAGAGGGACTAGGATTCATGGAAACCACTGTGGTGTACTGTATCTGAGAGGTTTACTTTTTATAAGGTTCTCTGTGAAACTGGTGACGTTTTCCATGCACTAGAGGTGAGCACCATTTCGTCAAAGTAATGAGTAGAAGCTTTTATAAGCCGCTGAAGCCGACGGTAAGGAGAATGGGGCAGTGTTTTCCAGTCTCAGACGGTCCACATTTTGCTCCCTCCCAGCTCCCGGAGAGCAAAAACGTGGACTGTCTGTGGGTCCCTGAGGACCGGATTGGGAAACACTGGAATAAAGGATGTGCGACAATGGTAGGTCTGCATAGCAAAACAGAGTATTTAAGGATGCACAGTGGATAGGATGAAGGTTTAAGTGTCACCTAATCTACTTTAATTGAAATTATCCACGTGTGAAAATAGGTAAGCAATTAAACAATAGTGATCTGGGGAAATGGGTAAACAAACAGGCATGCAAAACTCTTATCAGAGCACAGTGCCTGGAATGTAAGCATGCGCTGCCTGATCAGCAATATTATATACTGTATACGCTGTTATCAGCCCAGTAATACTATATACTGTACATGTTGTTATCAGCCCAGTAATACTATATACTGTATATGCTGTTATCAGCCTCTGTACTTTTCCTGGGGAATCCTTTTGAAAGTGCAGGCTTGACACGTGTGGGACGATTCACACTGCCATGCGACACAGCTGCGCACGAGGACAGACTGCAGTTCTGTTTTCCTGCTGGGATTGGGATCTGTTTCTGTCTGTGCTGTATGTGTGATAGCAATGCGTTATTAAAAGACCCGGCACGCGCCTTCACGTGTGACCGTGTGTCTCAGCCGAGTGCTAAATACTAAATGAGTTGGTGATGACTGAAAGGCCAACTTCTGTCTCTCTTTATTAATTAAGGAGGACTCTCTGGTTTTTTTCACAGCTCGGGCAGAAGAAATCAATTAAACACTGGTGCTACATTTAGAGCAGTGCTTCCCTACCCGGTCCTCGGGGACTCCTAGCAGGTCTATATTTTTGCTTCCTCTCACACAGTCCGACTAAGGAGTCGGGTGGGAGCCAAAGCGTGGATCGTCTCAGGTGCCCGGGGACCGGATTGGAAAACTCTGATTTAGAGGATTTTGAGGAATGACTTGTCTGTTCTGTGATTATGTCGGCTTGTCTGCTTGGTGATTGCAGGATGGTTTGTGGGGTTTTGGAGTCTGAAAAACAAAGGTGGTGTGATCATTGTTGCCAGCTGCAGTTTTCCATTGGCTGCTTTCTGGGGATGGACCGAACCTCCCATGCTGATTGGCTGTCGTGGATGAGGGAGCTGTCTCCTCATAACTGACCAGAACTGCCAGTCTGTGACATTTGAAAAGGAGAATGACTGAGGGTCAGGGCTGTGGGCTGAAGCGCTGATGGGTGAAAGTGAAGGACTTCGGGGTCACAGCTGAAATGTGGAAAAATGAGGTACAGGGGCCAAATGGTCAGTGAATGGCACTCAGGCCTAGGTGGCAGAACACGCTGCATGCCTCTGCGGCAAATTCACTGCTACAGCTCCATCCCAACAGATGAGAAAAAAGGAAAAGGCTGGAATGGATTTCAGTGGGAGTGGCCGCGCTGTTTGGGGAGCAAACAAAGCAGTGTGCATAGCCCCACTGCAGGCCCTCATATTGCTGCATGTTTACTGAAGCATTACAGTTTATGTACCTTGAACAACAACCACAACAGTAGTGTGTACAGTTTCTCTTGTTACAAGCCTAACACCGTAATGATTATATCTCCTGGTGCTTTGTGCAGATTATCACTTCTTAAACACATGTATTATTAATACCCACACATCTGTTGTGCTTCAAATCATTGTGTATTTTTTACCTTCTCCAGTTTCAAATGAAGTGAATGTAAATGTTCTTGGATATGATGTCTTACAAACATTTAAGAATCCTTTAAACCAGTGTTTCCCAATCTGGTCCTTGTGCTTGGGGACCCACTGATGGTCCACGTTTTTGCTCCTTCCCAGCTCCTGATAGGTAGCTGTATGTATGTTTACTGATCTTTATGTTTGTATAAAACTGTGATATTATGTCTGCCAAAGTGTGTCAGCTTAGCCAAACCTCTCCTACAGTCACCCCAGCATTTGCAGTAACCATCCAATAAACTCACATATTTATTTACTGAACTAGCATACCTCGATATTCTCATTTATTTAACTAAATAATTTAATTATTCGAGTTAGCTGTGGTTAATTTGATGAATACACTGCCAGGCAAAAAACAAACTATGGCTAAAGCAAAATTGCACAATTTCTGCACAATTGGACTGGCCCGTTCCTGTACTGCACCCTGGTCCTCTCCCTGTACTGCACCCTGTACCTCTCCCTGCACTGCACGCTGTCCCGCCTGTACTGCACCCTGTCCTGCCCCTCTCCCTGCACTGCACCCTGTCCTGTTCTTCTCCCTACACTGCACCCTGTCTCTCTCCCTGCTCTGCACCCTGTCCTGCCCCTCTCCCTACACTGCACCCTGCCCCTCCCCCTGCACTGCACCCTTTCTCTGCACTGTACCCTGCTCCTGTCCCTGCACTGCACCCTTTCTCTGCACTGCACCCTGCCCCTCTCCCTACACTGCACCCTGCCCCTCTCCCTGCACTGCACCCTTTCCTGCCCCTTTCCCTACACTGCACCCTTTCCCGCCCCTCTTCCTTTACTGCACACTGACGAGAGGTTTGGGAACCAAAGCTGTGTTCTTCTAGCCATCCAACAAGTTATCAGTTATCAGCCTCTTTTTGGAGAACAGAAGAAATACATGGTAATTTTTTTTTCTCTTAATTTGCATACATTATAAAGATAGTTTTGTTTTTTGTTCTGAGCAAATACACACTTATCACCGTGATACATGGCTTTAAAGATTTCTTTTGACCTCCTAAGCCTTTTACACAGGGCTGTATTGTTAGAAGGTTTACATTTTTTTTATTTCAATGAAAGTGGCAGCTAAGCAACTTAATAAGTGCAGAAGGTGAGCTTGGGGGATGCACTGCCCCTCCCCCCACCCCCTGGCAGATATGAGCTGGTACTTGGCTGGCACCGCTCTCTGGGCCACTGGGCCATGGCGCGTCCTGCCGTGTGAGCTCGGCCTTCGTCTCCCAAGGGAGGCAGGCGGGGCCTGGTGGACGGCGCCAAGTCTGGAAATAGAAACCAGACCCGTTGAGTGGCATGAGGCCCATCGGTGGGAAACAGACAGGGTCGATATCGCCTACTTTACTAGAATTTGCAGCTTTTTCAGTCCCTAAACAGACTGATAAGCCCTGAAGCAACAGTGAGTTCCACTGCATGCTGGTATTTAATGTGGAATTAGTATAAATGGCCAGCAGAGTAATTGGCTGTGCAATGATTGGACATCTGTTTCTACGCCACTACAGCAAAGAATTATTATGTTGAAAACTGCTGCAGGAGTGACTGGTTTTCTGTCTTGTATCAGACCAGTAAATCAGCGATGACAAATGTTTCAGCAGCTCTTCGGATATGCAGCATGGGATGTGAGTCTGCATTGCGCCGTGATTTTAGTGTGTGGTTCGATTTTGTGCTCTGCTCCCAAATTGTCTGAGACTGATGGACAAGGCGGGAAAAACCGTGTCTTGAGAGAGATGATTTCACAGCAGCATCCAGGGCTTCGGCAATGCGGAACTTTCAGCTGACGCGGCATAGGTTAGCAGTACAGGCCTTCCAGTTCATCAGCAAGGCACAGACAGTGCTGCGTCATTGCTACGCTTCACTAAGTAAACCGGACAATAAGCGGCACTCGCCAGGGAAACAGTGACCGCATTTCTCAAAGTAACTGAATTGAATATTCGCTCACCTGTTACAGAGGACGGGACCTAATTGGATGGCTGTGGCCTTTTGTGATTGGCAGTTTAGATTTAATGATAGGCGGAAGGAGGAAGAGCGATTATCCTGTGAATGAAATCGGTGGCTCTACTCCAGAGATTCTATCTCCTTGCATGAGATTTATCTGTACCATTTCTTTGCTTTATAATCCATAAATTTTCCATGCATGCATCTCTAATCCTCTGGCAGAGCTGGAAATTTCAGATCCAGAAAGTAAAAATCCAGTGCAAGATTTTACACCTCTGACCACTGGTTAGGGTAGTGGGGAACTGGGGCCTATCTCAGACAGCATAGGGCACAAGACTGGGGTAGACACTGGTTGGGATTCCAGTCTAATAAAAAGCACACACACACACAAATACACACACACACGCACACACAAATACACGCACACACACACAAAGATGCACACAGATGCACATACACGCACACAGAAAGACACACACACAGACACATAGACGCACACGCACACAGACACACACATAGACACACACATATATGTACACAGACACACACTCAAAGCCATACACTGTAGGCAATTTAGAGACATGACTCTGCATAACTGCATATCTTTATACTGCTGTAACAAGCACACACAGCCTGAGGTACCGTACACAAACACAATGGAATTCAGACCCTGAATCCTGACGGACTGAGGCAGTGTTGCTACCCATTGAGTCACTGTACTTCCCCTTATCTTTGAATGAAACTTTAATTTGGCTTGATTACGGCTCTCATACTTTTCTATACTAAACTGTATATTATAAGTAAATTACAGGCAAGTATAGAAAATGAGAGGATATAGATTCAATCACCCATCTTGGCCATATGCTCATTGGAATTGTTTCTAAGCTGTAGTTGCTAGACAAATGAATGTCTGAGAGGCTACCTTCTACCTAGAGGGAGACTTCACACACAAAGCGGGGACTTGAACCCCCTACCATGAGGTTAGGCAGAGAGCCGCCATCCCACCTCCACTGACAGTATTTACAGTATAATGCTGCATATCTGCTCTCAGTATTTCCTGATGCTTAATCAGTCTAAGCAGTGGCGGTTGTAGACCATTTCAGCTGGGGGTGTAGACTGGGGCCAGTTGTTCTGTTGGGGGGGGCAGATGCATTTGACCTTAACATCCTACCATTTGCACTAGATTGCCAGCATTAAGAAGACAATTTTGAAAACCGAAGAGTGATGTATATAACGCTTTGCAGTCACATTTTACAGTTTTTACAAATATGTAACTCACTCTGATTTCCGGTTTATCTTGCTTTCACAAGCTTGTTTTCACAGGGGCCGTGGGGGGGGGGG
>JAODKF010000015.1:218923-240976 GCA_026779585.1 Mormyrus proboscirostris
ATGTGCTCAGCCTTGCCTCTCTTGGCCAATGATTATAAGTGTTGAAAAACTCCTGACCTGACTCGACAGAAGCGAGGACAAAACACGTGTTACAAGTTAACATTCACGGTTTAAGCGCAGGTTAAGATTACCCCAAAGATCCCTCATGGGACTCTTATATCTCAAACAATTATCCTGAGCTTTGTTAGGGTGAGAAGGAGTCAGGGTTGGCACCATGATTAAGTCATTTTGTCACTGTCCCTGATGTTCAATTTATTATGCCTGTCACTTACAATTTGTCCTCCTGAGATTTTCAAGGTCCGTGTTATGCTTTTATTGGTGATTAGTGATGCTTATCCTTCTGTAATTTGAAGGCCTGTGTTTTGTGCTGGTTTTTGATATAGCTATTGCCTTCGTCTCTGTGTATTAATCATAATGGAGGCACCGCTGCAGGAACCATGTTGTTTAATGATATAGACACATACCAAGAAAGTTTCACAGGCAAGTAGCCGAGTATCAAGTTGTATAAATGGGCAAAAACTTGTTTTAGTTAAAAGTGTCAGCGGGGAAATTTCTAAAATAACAAAACCCTTATTGAGGGTCTATCGGAAGACTTCTGTCTGCTGTGTCGCAGAGACGATGTTCTGATATAGTCAGTGGGAATGAGTCTGTGACGACGCCTTGACATACAGGCAGGAGCCTTGTGGGATTTGTGGAAAAGTCACTGCGTCTGAGCTGGGGGTCCTGGCCGTGAGAGCCACTGGGAGCGGAAACTGCCACTGCATCAAAAGGGACTCTGCTGAATAACAAAAAACCACATTCTGTCACAGTGCCGCTGTTATTTACACAGCATCTGCTGCTATTGAGGAATGTGAATCAGCGGCTACGGGATAACTTGGGTGAGCTGTAGCTCGATACCTGCTGCCCTGCTTGATGACCCTAACATGTCTTATTAACCGTGGTTTGGCTCTCACTTCCACGCCCCTCAAGGCAGGAAGTCTATAAAACATTACATACTTTTCGATCCTCGGAACGTGTTGGGCCAGGTCTATCAGGCCTATCAGGCTCTCTATGGTCTTAGACCCAGTGACCCTTAGAAAGTCTGAGTATTGGACTGTTGGATTCTTCGGCATGAACTCACTTCATTTACCAGTCCCTGTGAAAGTGGCTGGAAGACTTTACCATCAAGATTTCAGAAGACCTCAGCTGGTACTACTGTGCAACCCCAACTTCCTTCCTTATATGAATGTCTGTCTACCGCTTTTGCAATAGAACGGGATCGATACACATTTCTGGCAGTTTGAGAGAAAAGATTAGCCCTTGACTGTTGTATAAAACATGAAACCGTTTGTTCACCTCCTCATCACAGGGTCATGAAAGCTACTGAGCACTGAATACCATCTGTCTCACGGAGCTGCAAAATGGGACCCTGGCCAATGGGACTTGTTAGTGGGGAGAAGGAAAGTGCAGCTTGAACGAAATGCAACACTGCTGAACGGCGGCAGAGCCGGGAGGCACTGCTGAGGAGAACCTAGGCCATCCGTCAGGCTCACTGGTGCAGCGCTGGGTGCCGAACAGTCCACGCTTATCCTGCCCCTTGAATGCCAGGTGTTGCTGGGTGCATGAAAGGCCAAAACACTTCAGCGTGTTATAGAATTAACATGGGGTCGTGTTCTTATATCATACTGCTGGTCCTCTCAATCACTAGCCAACAACAGCCGCCTTGAATTGACACACGCTGCATTTGAATCTTTGGCAACAGGTCGTTCCAAATTGAAACTGAAGGTAAACGAGGTAATCGCTCCTATTCATGCCGCTGGAATGTCTGCTCAGTCAGAGAAGCAAGTTTCAGGGTTGCCAGCTTTGGTCAGCTGACTGGCGCGAGATTTTCAATTCGAGACAAATCTGCATAAAACACACAGTTACATATATGTCACAGTTTATTTAACTTGTAAATAGTGTCTTCAGTTTGCAAACTACCCCAGTGCTTTTGACATAGCTAATTTTAGGTTTATAATGGAATAATACAGATTTCCCGTAAGATTTCTTGCATGGTGATCAGAGACAAAAAGCACAAGTGAACATCAGATAGCAGCCCTGGAGTACATACATTTTTTTCTACTGCTTTCAGGTGCAGTCCTGAACTGTAGGGTAAAAAATCTTGGGGTATCAGGAACAGAAGCTTGATAGCTACCTTTTTTAGTAGTCATGGTGCTGAATCAGCTTACGATAATGGGGGAGATGTGAATTTATAAAGAAAACATGGATTTTAACATGATGCACATGTCAGAACATCCCCCCAGGGCTTACAAAATCAGCGACTGTTCAAATAATGGCACTTGATGGAAAGAGAGGGTCTTTGGTCTTGAATTGCCGCTTGCTGAAGTCTCTACTCGGATGTTGTTGTTGCCAAAATACAGGGTTGGCGCCATTATGGAATGCATCATCAATTCCAGTCCAAATCATGAGATGGAACTGGAGGTGGAATTTAAATCTCCCTGAAATTTGAATTCAATTCCAATTCCATTTCCCATAGTTTTTTTTTTCCAATCCCAACTCGCATTCTGGAATGGCCCCCACCCTGCTTATCTGTTTGTAAAGCATGGGCCGTCGGTCCTAAGCGCTCATCCAGGTTGTACTACCTCCTGTCACAATGCAAAGAGAACTGCTCATTCAAACTGGAGACTAGATTGTGTGACTGAGTACATTAGTGTGTTTCTACCCTGTGACGGGCAGGAGATTTGCTCAGACCATTCCATGCACTTCCCGGGGTAGGTTCCCGATCACCGTGATGCTGACTGGATAAGCATTTGCAGAAAATAAATGGACGGATTAGACAAAAGATGAGAGCATTATCTTTTTATGGTTTGCCGTGTTACTGGTAATGAAGATTAACACAGCTCTGCCCCCATTACTTTTGCTTCTGATGAAACCATCTACTGTACAGCTGAAACAAAATGTGCAAGTGGAGACTGTGAAGCGATTCATCAATCCGTTTGTTCCGTGGCCCTTCTGAGACCGTGGTTTTTTGACTTCCATTCCTTGCCACACTTGCTTTACAGTAAAAAAAAACAAAAAAAAAAAGAACCAAGCAATTTCGCAGTCAACTGTGCGCGGTAGAAGACGACGCCTGGGGGTTTAATCAATAGTACTGGAGCGCTCACAGAACCTGACTGATTCATTAGTTTTGTCCTCATATATAAACACACGTCTCCAGCTGTATAAACCTTGATGGGCTATAGTTGTCTAGTTGACTTGATGTTGGGTCACTTGAACTGAACAAATCCATTTAAAGGTGCAAGTGTACATTTTCTAAGCTGTCTTAATGTAAGTGTCATATTAAAACGTTTATTTTTTAGCCATTTATTAAAAAATAAGTGTTGCAGGAAAAAAATCAGATGATTTTATAGCTAAACATGGTTTCCAATCTTATATTCTTTTAGCAATATGTTTACCAATAAAAACATCAGATTTTTTCCTGCAGTATATATTCTTAATAGAGGACCATAAAATAAATGTTGTAGTATGCCACATACGTTAATATGCCTGAAGAAATATACACTTGCACCTTTAAATGAATTTGTTAAATTCAAGTGATTCAGCATTGCCAACTAGACAACTATAGATGATCAAAGGTTATACAGCTGGAGACGTGTGTTTATATATGAGGGCAAAACTAAAGAATCAATCGCGTTCTGTGAGCTCTGTAGTAGTATTGATTTATCCTCCAGGCTTTTTGATGCTACATTCTCACCAGTGTTTGTTAGCTGGTTACTAATGAGAAGCTCATCCTAGCTATACTCGTAGCTGAGCTGCTTCCCTGACAGCTTGATATTTTTTATCTGTAATCTGCTTCACTGGAATGTCACATACTTTTCTGGGTAAAAACTCAGATAACCAATGTATTCGGTCATTGTTTATTGTCCATTTCCTAAACTGAATATGATCTTCTTCCATAACCATATGATTTCTGAACTTAATTTCAAGTCTGAATGATGTGTCTGGGGTGGTGTGTTGCTCAGTAGGGTGGAGGTCTGTGCCTGGCAGGTTGTGGGTTCAAATCCCGTGGCGGGCAGAGGAATCTATCACCACTGGGTCCTTGAGCAAGTTCCTGACACCAGCTGCTCCTGGGAGGCTTGCTTACCCTGCTTTGTCCCTAAGCGCTACAGTTTTCCCCACCTGTTTGTTGCTATGGACAAAAGTGTTTGTGGAATGTAAGCATATACAGTAAATATGACACGCCTGATCCCAAAATGTACTACCTATATAACATATTGGGAACACTTCTATGTCCTGTGTTTGGAAAGCTGACTTTATCTCTTTAATGCAGACTTTAATCCAGACAGCACTAACAAGTCTCACAAGAAGAAAATAAGTGCAGGATTTCCTTTAATAAGAATTACTTTAAATGACAAAAAAGCATGGCTGGTTTTTGCTTTTTTAAAGGTTTTGGTCAATTGTATAGCAAGGAACACTACAGTAACTAGAAGCCTTTAGCTCACATTAACTATCACTGTAACCCCCCTACACGTCCAGTCACTCCCAGTGGTGGCTAAATCAGCTCTATGCAATTTATTCCTTGCTGACACAAGGTTCCCAATGTGCTGGTAGATGCAGGCCTACAATAAAGCCTAAAACAGTATCACACGCATCAAGTAACCATTATGATTAGTTGTAAATGTGCTCAGTTGTGATATAGCTTATTATACATACATTTTACATACCTGGCAGCAATTGTCTGCAGCATTACTGTAACGTTTTTTTGTTCATATTTGGTGCTTTTATATTTCTAGGGATCTCACTAGATCTGCACACATGCAGTGTGGTTTGTTTGTATGAAAAGTGTTTCTTAAGTTGTGTATCATATACATATTTGAAATATATTTTGTAACAACTCGGGCAACTTCCTCATGTTAAAAATATCACACGTCGTAGGTTGTGTGTGAACTGACGTTGAAAAGTAAGTTTCTCATTCTTTAATACTCGTTATGAAATATGCAGCTGTTTTCTGTGGAATGGCTGGCAGGTCTGCCCTGCAGTGTCGATTTGCTTTCCTCGACGTATCGGCGGTGCAGAGAAGCCGGAAAACCAGTTCCTGTAACTGCTTGTGACAGTCTCTGCTGTCAAAGTGCTTGTGAATCAGCTGGTGACACATAGTGAGCTGACACCACTCACAAGCATCACACGGTCTCACACTATCACAGTCTCTAAGTCTAAGTCGCCGGAAAGAACAACGTTCATTTGGAAGAAGTGCTTTTAAAGTATGGTACTGCTTCTCATAATGCCGCCATGTCATTTAAAGACAACTAGTCAGTGTATGGGAGGTAAGAATGCAGTAAAGTGATATAGTTGAGTTTCCTCTTTTTGGGGTAATTTGGCTGTTTATTGCAGTGCCGCCTTGAGAGTTTGAGAGTGCCTTCTGCATTTTACTTTGGACATGTAATGTGCTACACAACTTGCCTGACGTATATGGTTTCTTATCCATTTCACAGCTGAGCACCATGCAATCGATGAATTGAGATGTTCAAAATATATCCAGCTGCTGATGTGTAGAAGTTTTCGATTCCATATAATTACCTACAAAAACCTTTTTATTGGTTATGTACTATAGTGCATGCAGGGTTCTTGTCTTAGTTTTAATTATCTCTATATCTATCCGATGATTTAAACCATGAGGGTCTAGAACATCCATTTCCCTCAAATCACCCGACGTCAATTACGCAACCGATCCAGAAAATATCCGATGTTATTTTAGAAGCCTAAAAACTATTTCTGTTTTATTAAAATCACTCATATAAAATTAGGCATCAGTCCCACTGGATAATTCTTATATCCAGACCAGTAGTTCATTATGTGGAATAAGCAGACAAATCCCAAGTAATGCGCAGATAATGGTTTGCTAGGAGGAAAAGTCATTATATCAGAGATGGGTTGAGTACAGTTAGCATATTGGAAAAATAAATTCATTTAGGGGGAGCAGCATATTAGATTATTGGGGTCAATAACGTGGTCTCTGATAGTTTGGTTTTTCACTGCTGTTGAAGTTTGAATCATTTCCTTTCGTTGCCAAAACATTCTGTCTCCATTTGGTTTTACAAGACCAATTGTCCTTATAAATGGGTCCAGTTTTTTAGAAATATTTTTCAGGTGACCTGCATCAGCTGAAATAGTCCACGGTTCGTGCTGGTTTTCATGCCGGACATCTCTTAATTGCATTTAATGGAAATTTTATTAAGGTGGGATCTACTGCAATGTCACCTGGCACTGTAGGTGTGAATCGGAAGCTAACAGAAAGTCACGCATATATGGGGACCCCCTCCCTTAATCTGACGTAATGAAAATGCTAAGAGGGTGGGGTGTTTCGGCAGAGCTGCCATGGTAACTCATACAATAGGGGACGCACCCACTGATCGAAAGAAAAGAATTAAAAGTTATATTCGATAATGGCTGAATAAAGTGGATTTAAAAAGATTTCATGTCATACTGAAAGTTTCTAGACCATTTTCCCTTAGTTGCACAGTTGCTCCACTGAGACTGCGGGGTGGCGTTGGGGTGGTGCATAGTATGAGACAATTCATTGCTCATTTTTATCAGAGATTATGATGAATGAGAAATAAAACAAACTGTCAAGCCAGCAGTACTGTGCATGTATTAGCTTTAACAGTGATATATTGCATTGAATTTCCCGCCAGTCTGCCGTTGTTCATCCAGTTTAAATGTGTTTGAAATTATTCATTGGTAGTTCATTAAATGGCATTTTACTGATCTGACTAGTGTGTAAAAAGGTGGGAGAATTTGGCAGGATCACACAGCCGCTGCACTGCGTTTCCTGCTTGTCAGAATTACCGGCTCAGTGTACATTTACTGTATACTGTATGCTGCGGTTCATATTCCTTGTGGTTCCCTGCTCTGCTTACATGTCAGTAATTGCTTTTTCACAGCCAAGGCAAATAATTGAAGCCCTCATTAGAGCTGAGGCTGATATGGCCTGCGATCCCCTCCCAGGATGGGCAGAGTCAGACGAATCCCCTTCTGTCCCTTGTCAGTGATGGCTTGTGTCACCTCTCACCTGGGAAGCCCACGGGGCCTTCAGTAATTCTGGGATAATGAAGTTGCATGTGGGACTTGATTTACAGGGAAGAAATATTTTGTTGATGGTATTTTCCTTTCCACTGTGAATGATATGAAGGCGTTCATCATCAGTCATGTCCTTTTTTTTTGCTGCCAGTTTATTGGTTACATAGAATTTTTTTTCCTTTTATTTTCTTTGACTTCATCTCCCAATATCGCCAGGAGAGTTGTTTGGTTTGTATTGATAACATGGAGAAAATGAACACTCAAAACAAAAAAAAAAAAACACTTTTTTCAGGTCCCAATAACTGGGCCGTATTTAATAATAATAATAAAAAAAATAGTATACCTGAGTAAGTTCATTAGCTGTGTCGTTTTAGAGTGAGATTCCCCGGCAAAGCATTGCTTGCTGTTTCCTTGCCACCTGGAATGAAAGTTGTTTGTCGGCAGCTCTGCAGACACGATAGGAAGCTGAGGCATGCGCGCTTGGCTGCTCTGATTGGTAAGATGTGCGCGCTTGGCTGCTCTGATTGGTGAGCTGTGCGCGCTTGGCTGCTCTGATTGGCGAGCTAGGACTCAGAAGTCGCGTGGGTCTGTACCTGAGAAGTAATTGCAAACGAGGCAATGTTCAGCTCTGCTCAAAGACACAACTAGGAGAGGGAAGAAGGAGGAAAGTACATTTAAGTCTCTCAGCCGCGTTCCTAAGCAGCATGAATGAAGCTGATCACGTTTAGCCACTCTCAGAAATAGGAAGTAGTTTTTTTGCTGGCTAAGAAAATTGTGATTTGGTGTGGTGTTATCTGTCCTCATCCCTGTTCTCCCCACATACTCAGGGAGGTTCTCCTGTGTACAAACCTTTGCTGTTTCTCTCCTCCCCTCACTTTCTTTCATTAAACAATCGCAGGCAACATGTAAATCCCGCAGCCTGGATTGGGCTGTGCGCTCAATCTTGGATTATAGATCCAGAGGGATTTAGGATTTCCGACTGACATGTGTCGCACAGTTTGTCTGCGTGGCTTTCTGCTGCTGCTGCTTCATTCTGTATGGAAACTGAAAGCGTTGGAACCTTAACAGAGGGAGGCTGAGGAAACAAAGACGAATAAGAACTGCACTAAAACCTAAGGATTTTTTTAACCTAAAGTTGTTGAGGAGGAGGTAAACCTTGAACTGTTAAGGAGGCAGGCCTCCGGATTGGCAGGCCTCCAGATTGGCAGGCCTCCGCTTGTTGCTGAAGGAGCCATCAGATCTGTAGCTCATATGCTACAGATCACAGCTAGAACCATAGTAATGCTGCTCCTGTTCACTTGTGGGTTTTTCTTTCCTGTGAAATTGATTTGTTCCCTTGCTTTATCTAAGCAATAATCAACTGGAAAATGAGGCCATGCTTTAACAATTTTTTTGGTTGATTTTTTATGCAAAAAAAGAGGAGAGCACCTACAAAACGAACACAGCTCAAGCCGCCGTGACACTGCCGACGATGTCGGCTGGCATGCCGTATTCCCAGGGCCAGCAGCATCCCGCTGGGTCTCGAACCTCTTCCCCTGGGCCACTCACCTCTCCAAAGTTATGGCAGAAGGCCTCAGTGTGCCGGTTAGCAGAGCTTTTTTTCTGGATCAGCGGCAGCATAGTGGCAACGCCAAGATGGAGAATGGCCCAGATCGGTAAGGCACCAGGTGGCATGGGACCATATTCCAGGAATTTAATTTTTCTAGTAGTTGTTATATATGTTTGTGTGTGTCTACAGGTGTATTTTTCACTTTAAACAAGAAGATCAAGCTTTTTTTGTAGTTAGATGGCTACTTCATTTAGTTCTTTTTTTGTTGTAAAAACCCAAATTCTTGCTTTTCACTCCGGGGAATGTTGTGTATGGCATTGAATGTTGTGCATCTGTTTACAGTAATTGTTTTCGTTTACTTTTTTCCTGGCACTTGTGAAAAATGGGTTTCAACAGAATACATTAAATGAGCATCAAGTAGTCACTTGGAGAAACAGAAAAAAAAAACTCCTGAAATGTCTAGTTTATGTTTAATGTCACAGGAATAAGTGACATATAGCATCGGTTGTACTCTTCAGTTTTTCTGATTTTTTTTGAGTAGGTTGTATAGGTTTATCTTGCTTGCGGCCATAAAAATGTAGGAATCTGTTTGTGGGGTTCATGTCACAGCTGAGAGCTGTTTGTAGGGATCTCAGGAAGGATATAGGAATGACACCTCGTAATGTGAACGTTTGCATCTTACCGCAAAGATTTAACGGACCGCCCTTTTCATTGACTATCTCTGGGTAGTTATTAGACTGGCAGACTTTGGTCCAGAGCTTTCCGTAGCTGCCCTTGCATTAGCCTTGAAATGGGATCAAGGCATTTTGCGTTAGTGTG
This sequence comes from Mormyrus proboscirostris, assembly GCA_026779585.1. NCBI lineage: Eukaryota > Metazoa > Chordata > Actinopteri > Osteoglossiformes > Mormyridae > Mormyrus > Mormyrus proboscirostris. The sequence goes on from JAODKF010000015.1 coordinate 228,348, forward strand.
GGCCACCTGAGCAATGCGAACACCTGTCGCTGGGTTGCTGGCCATATGGTCACCAGACAATCCCCGAGCTTAGATCCATGTAATGGAACCTGGCGTAGATTTGCAGCTTTCTGTCACAACTCCCAGTGCAGCCCAGATGAAAGTTTCACTCAGCCTCCAGCCAGAAACATTACAGAAAGAAACCATCTTTCAATCACTTGCAAAATAAATAAATAAGGAAGCGGTGACCCCTGTTCCTGCTTGCTTTCTCTTTTTGGTTCGTTGCTTTGTCTTTAAAGTTGACCTTGTTTATTTCCCACTTGCAGTTTCTGTCGCAGTTGTTATGCGAGGCAGTCAGGAGGGACCCTGCACTGCACCACAAATCAGCCGGCCAACTGCTCATGTAACTCTGAAGCGTCTTATCCACCTGAAGGTTGCAGTGAATGTTAATAATGTCAGTAGGCTTATACTTAATCATAATCATAAGCATTCAGTCATAACTCATTGACTATTCTGCTTACCTTAACTACTCCAGAAATACAAGCAAAATTGAATTTAAATTGCCTGAATGATTGAATCCATCTTCAGCCTTTCTGTGAAAACAATAATTATGATACAAATTGTACACTTAATGTATATTTCAGCTTTTTTGTCCCCCATTGTCAATTAAATCTTTTAATAGTCTTTTAAAGTACATTTTGTTTCCAATTACATTTCCGCTTATGCCTCTGTTTAAATTAGACCAGTATGTGACTGTCTAATACTAGATTTCGCAGAATTGTCATATGTAAATACTTTTAATGAAAGCAAGAAAGAGAAATAAACTCTCTAAACCTGAATATTTTTCAGGAGATGGAAATGTCAGTGTAGTACATAATTTCCCATAAAATTAAATTTTAAAATACTCTCGTGTACATAGTACAGCACAATTATTACCTATACATTTGCTGCAATAGCGGTATATTCAGTAAGCACAACTGCAGACAGTAAATGACAATGGATTACGCTGCTGAGTAGAAGCACTCAGGTAAGGTGTAGAGTCTGACCATAACCTGCAGTGAAATGCAAGGTGGTCAACTCCGCCATATGCCCAAGTAAGAGGCACATTAACGTAGGAATAGAATTTATAGCTGTGAGAGGGAGGATGTCTTTTGCGATGCTAAAGCAGTTGTGCTTGGGCTGGTTTGTAGTCCAGTTCAGTGGCCGCAGTGTCACGCCTTTTCCCTAATCTACACACTCATTTAGCCTGTGGGTATGCATCGAGGCTGTGTTCTGGCTGCCCGATATTTCCATCTGTCAGCCACATGTGGCACACAGTACGCAGTTGTGCTGCAGACATGGTTTGGTCCCTGCAATAACGTTGATCATAATCAGTAATAGATACAGCTGAGAACTCATTTTAATCGCTTTTTTTTTGGTTTGCTTTGTAAATCATGTGTGACGACGTTTGTCGTGTTTTATACTGTACGTGTCCATTTCTAAGAATGGACCTTACTGTTATAAAGTGTTGCCACATTTTCCCGATGGAAAACTGTGATGTAAGTTATTTTGTGTGTTTCTCAAGAAATGTTATGTTCACGTTTGATCAAGCTTCGGCCTTTGTTTCCATGCCACTTTCTCACTTTACCTAATCTATACTGTATAATTTTTTTATTACAACTGCGGCTGATTGTTTTTTCTTCAAACACTGTTTTGGGCCAACTCCAATGGTTGATTGCCTTATCATATGATTATGTGATTATGAAAATAATAATTTTTTGCAGCCTTGCCTTAGTGCCTCACATTACCAGTGTACCTCTTTCTGCAACTGTGTATTTTTCAGCTGTCTGAGCGGCTGCCGCAGTGGAATCTTTTTATCTCTTTCACTGCTTTTTGCAGTTTCCTCCACAAAGCGCTGCTGGAGCACTAAAAAGCGCCGTCATCCTTGGCATCACTGAACCTGCGAGACGCCTCTCCTCATGCTGCTTGAAGACATGTTGAGAGAAGCAGGTCCAGCTGCTCTCTGCAGTTCCCCCCGTTTTCGGCACAACGGGGATTTATTTCGACTTTTGATAAACAGTAAAGCGTTGATACCTTAATTTTGCCAATAGTTTTTACCCACAGACAAAGAGTTACTGCAAGAAACTGTATGAATTTTCAGGCAGTCTTTTTGTGTTCGTACGATAGTCGAATTTTATTGAAAATAGCCGTCCATTCATTGTTTAATTTGATTTGCCAAGGGGCTGCAATGATGATGAGGTATCCCTCTGCATGCCATTCTAATAATCTCACCTGTCCAATGAGGAGGTGACTGGCCACCAATAAGAGGACAGAATACATCTTCGCATGGCTTATTCTCATGGTTTGTTTGTGGGGCTCTTGTATTGATTTTTGAAACATTGTTATGAAAAGCATTATTTTCCCAAAACTGAAGCAGATGTGCTGCTTCAGTGACAGTCTTCACTGCTGCCTCTTAGATCGCTTTGAGCTCAGATTTATTACGTCTGTGTTTTCTACGGAATGAAATCCAGCAAATCAGTCACGCATGTGTGAACATATGAACACATAATGTGTCCCAGTAACAGTTTTCATTGTCATGGACCCCTTAATCAGTTTCCTTGTTTTAGTGTTGGTGGTCATGATGCGGCTCTCTGTGCTGGAGGTGCACTGCGGGCAGGATGGTGCCATGCAGAGTGTCCAGCTTCCTCATGTCACAAAAACAAACCACTGCATTGCCAGATGCAGTGTTTCCCCACCCGATCCTCGGGGACCCCCGTCGGGTCCATGTTTTTGCTCCCTCCCAGCTCCTGGTACAAAATAACGTGAACATGTCTGGATGTCCACGATGACCCGATTGGGAAACGCTAGCCTAATGTGCCTGGAGGCTGCAGCCTAGAAGTCAGTTTGCCCTGACCTGCCACTGGTTTACAACCCTATCTCACCAGGCCTGTTACTCCCTCACCACCAAATAAATGTGCAGCCTGTTGAGTCGCAAAGCAATTGTGTTTAATTGGCTCTCTTGACGCCGTGATGTTGTCACATGTTTTGCGGTGACCATATGAGGGTCAGCGATATTGTATTTTTTATTTCTCTCATTTGCATTTAGTCCCTTTCAGGATTTGTTCCCTGTTTCCTCTAGTTGTATTTCATCTAGGCCCGGCTGGCCTGTTTCTCTGCCGGCTCGTCCCTCGGTGTCGCCGGGTCCCATCCAAGATCCAAGCTGCCTCCATTGCCATGCAGCGGCAGAGAAAAGCCCACGCCCCCATCTCCTCCGCTTGCCAGCCCGGAACGGCAGATGTTCCTTTGTTGGAGACCGTCTGAAGTTTTAATGAGCCTTATTAAATTTAGATGCCACCATGGATTTTTACTTTTTTTATTTATTTTTTTTTTTGATGGCCAGGAGCTAATCGGTTTAATTTTCAGTGCCACAGCATAAACATTTCCCTCCGTAGTTTGTGAGGCTGCTTAGCTTGCTGTGGGAGGGTGGTACAGGTAGGTACGTTAATCAAGGGCAAAGCCAGTGCGTCCGATGCGGAGTGCAGGATGTGCATCGGCAGCAGCGCCGAGCTCCGCCCCTTCTCATTAGGGGTACCGCCCATCTTTTCTCTCCAATGAGTCACGTGGGGTGGATTTCAGACTCAAGAGGGGGGGGGGTAGGGGAGGACGGGGAGGACAAACGGATGGAGCATCTAAGGAAGAAAGTTAAACTTTGGGGGAGAAGGGCGATGTGACGAGTGATGAAGGGAGCGTTGTTGTGCGGAACTTGGCAGAGAGACCTGATGTGGCGAAGGGCAGCATCCGTATCCTTCTGGTTTGTGCTCCTGTGGATGTTCTCAGAGTCGAGGTGAGGTGCAGGACGCTCACAGCTGTCACCCTGGGAACGCCATTAGCTCCATTAGCCAGACATGCTGGGCGGCTCACATGCAGCTCAGTGTTACCTAACATCATTTTCCTGTGTCCTGAAAATGTAAAACAATGTAAAGAAAAAAAACGAAGAAAGATCTTTTTCTTTGTCCTTCTGGCAGAATTATTTCTGGACTTGATTTGTGTCTGTATTATACAACAGCCTCAACGGGGATTCATTTTCAGAGTGGCTAATTTGCTTGCTGCCTCTTCCTGATGTATTTTATTAGGCTCTCTGTTATGTCGTCGGTAACCAAGTGGAACGCTTGTCACCCATACGTGAAACTGAAGTTTCTTGTCAATGTTTTTTAAAAATAAAACATCTTGCAACTGCAAAATTTGAATACACTTTTTCTTTCTGCTGCCTTGTTAGAGGACTGCTCAGATTTTCGGTGTAACGATGCCCCTGTCTTTGTCTGCCAGCTGTTTTCGCTTGATTTAGGATGTGCTGGTGCTTGTAAGCTCAACTAGTGATATGTACCAAATGCACGGTGTATGCGAAAAGGTGGGCGGCCATACTGTCAGGCTGAGGGCTGAAACACCCCTTTTGGTGTAATAACAGAAATATAAGCAATCTAGAGTTCAGCCTTTACATCAGACCGCTTACAAACTCCTTTCCCTTACTTTTGTCTCTGATGTTTTCTTTAATGCTAACTTTCCTCCACTGAGGAAACTCCTCCCATGTGGTCAGGATTATTCACCAATCAGAACTGAGGAATCTCTCTGTGTTTCTAATTCCCTCAAACAGAATTTGTCTGTACGTCAGATTAGGGGAACAAAAAGGACAAATTAAACTACTATACTGCTGTAATTTCAGTCAGAGTATGTGTTTGGCCTCTGTGGTTAAAAGTAGCTTATTATGCCTGTCTACACTAATATGGCTACTGTGTCACAGCTGGAGTCTGTGTCCATTATGAATTTTCTGTGTGTTCAGCACTGAGAGTTCCTATCTATTATGGGGGTTGATTTTGAGGGACTGAGTTTGGGGGGGGCGGCAGAGTTCAAGGTGTCTAGAGCTCAGGAGCTGTAGGTTGAGGCCACATAGCGTAGCTGTATGGTGAGCTGCCCAGATGTCATACTGGGACCTGGAAGGTGTAGGATGCGGGTGTAACACTGCGAAGTGACTCTGAACCTCATCCTGAGTAAGGTTCCGGAATTGTCTGAATAAAAATTTCCAGCATAAATAAGGATTTAACACTGTATGCTATGATGCTATCTGGATTTCTGGTTGTCTCATCTCATCAGTGGAGGAAGGTGTAGTTCATTTATATACATTGATGTCAGAATATAAGTGTTGTTTTGTTATCCTGTGATACAGCTCATATGGCATATACATGACATGGCTTCATGATCAGAAAGTCGTCGTTTCGATGCCAATGTTGGCAACGTAATCTCACCATTGAGTACTTGATCCTTTATCCCAAATTGTTCCGGGGATGCTGTCTGACTCTGATCTCTCAAATGTATGTCGCTTTTCAATATGTAAATATAATATGCAAATATAATGTCCATATCTGAGTTATTCATAGCAGGCAGAGGTATGAAAAAAACAGATTGTTTCACACATGCTGTTTTCTACCTCAGATCTGGAACACGTTGAGCGCCTTGTCTGGCCACAAGCGTGGTAGATGGCTCAGTTACACTGTGTTTACTTGTAGACCAGAACAGGAAAGCAACATCCGTGTGAGAGTGCTACAAAGGGCACAGTGATGTGTTACTCAAACTATCATGACTTGCATTGGGTGGTATGGCAACAGCTCCTGATTTGCTTCTTTTTAACTTTGTTCACATATGTTGCTCGATTTGTCTAAGCCATTTAAGTCCAAGCAATTTGTCTTGTACTCCCCACCCCAATGTGTCTCTGTGTGTTTAATGTGGTCTCCTCTCTTCTCCCTAGTGGAGAAATGCATGAACTCCATGCAGACTGGGACCCAGATGGTGAAGCTGCGTGGTGGGTCCAAGGGTCTGCTGCGCTACTTCTACCTGGACGAGCACAAGTCCTGCATCCGGTGGCGCCCATCCAGAAAGAACGAGAAAGCCAAAAGTGAGTACTGCACCCCCTCCCCCGTTTTCACGCTTACGTTTGTCACACCACCAGAGGTACGCTGGCCCCAGCCAATGTCTGTCCTTTTAACATATGTAATGCGGATGACTGGTAAAACATTTATCCAGATAACCAAAATATATATGGGTCCTTGCTGTACTGTTCTATCTAATGAATTATCCTGAACTGCTCCAGTAGAATAACCTAGAGTATTATTGGTAAGAGGTTAATGCTCTTCAGATAAAGTGTTAGCTACAATAAGCAGGTAAATTCAGAAGGTACTTTTTCTGACTCGTTAGATACAAGCCAGGTTAAGATCTGTTTACTGCTCCTTTGGCCTAACTCCAGGATGAGCTAATATGCTCTGTGTAGGCCGATAGCTTATTAGGTCATAGACTTTGGAGGCATGTGCATCTGGTCCAAATCATTCTATTTCCAGAAAAGCCCCAGGTGCTGTGCCATGTGTGGTATTGTAGGATGCACACTATACAATAAGGGTCGTGTGTTGCAGAGTCCTCTGCATCATTATTTTGTCATTTTACGGTGGATTGAACAAGTAAAGCGAATGGCTCAGCCTGTTTTCGTAGCTCGAGTGACTCGCGCCTCCAGTTAATAAACTCTTTCTATTATTAATGGACTTTAATTTCACAGATGCTTTATATTGAGCGCCGCGAAAATCCATCCAACACACATGAGGGGCTGTCAGCACAGGTGTCACCTCGCCGGTGTCGCCTTGCTGTGCGATTCGGGAGCAGCAGCTCTTGCGCTGATGCACACCTTGTTGCTTGCGCTGACTCAGTTTGGGAAATACCACAACAGAGATCTTATGCATTATTTGTCTTTGTCTGTGAGCTGAAGAAGCACGTTCAGAGTCAGTCACACTCTGAGTGCGTGTTTGATCCTGTGGGGTTTTAGGGCTGTTTTAATTTAGATGCGCGTTCGGGATTTACAATAACAGCATTGTTACTTCTATAAAGAAGCTGAGAGGCGAGATACCTTCTGTTAGCCTGTCACACTTGTCCAATTATGGATTCTTGGTTCTCCAAATAAAACATGCTGATGTTTAGTGGACCTACAAATGGTCTTGTTATGCATACATGATTGTACCAGTAGGAAACTGTTTTAATTTTAAGCTGTTTTAATATTAAGCTTGCATTTGGATGAAATTCAAAAACCAGTATGAACGTTACATTTAATTGATTTCTTTTGCAGCAGTAATGCTGTTTTTTCAATGACTTGTGGTGGTCTAGAGATAATGGTGCATGAAAGTGGGTAAAGGTGTAACGGTGAACGCAACAGTAAACTGGCCGCAGAACCAGTGTCAGGAGGCTGGACAATAACATGCAGTGCAGGATCTCATGGCTTTGGAAGTGAGAGGGAGTGACTGTAAGTTCAGATTGGAGTTTCAGGCTGTACAAATTTATTCACATAAAAGAGTAAAGCAACACTATGTCCCCAAAAATATGTTGCATGAAAATATGATTTGTTCCCCACTTGCTTAATTTTATTATGTAACTACTGTAGATCTGACAGTTGAGTTTCATACCCCAAGACAGAATGTAAACTGTACTTGTGTTACAGTTTGTCAAAATATATTGTGGGGGGGGAGAAACCTGCTAAGTAAACAGTGGATTATTACTTATGATTAGTTATGCTTAGAGTTTAGTCCTAGAGGTGGTTGTGAAATATTTGGAGATTAATTTAAATGGGAATTCTGCTGTGGTAGAGTAATGAAGGACCTTAGCTTGGACAAAAGGATAAGTGCAATAGTAAGCAGACCCTGAGCTTGACCAACAGCGGCACTGATCTGAAATTTCACAGCACCCCGGGAGCTGAGGATGTGGCACTGCACACCTGCAACTCCACCCTAATCCTCCACCTGGGCTTCACTGAGCCTCATGATCCGGGGGATCTATTCCTGACTCCAACTAATGCTCGCCATTGACAATGTTTCCACTGGAGGTTACAGCCATTGACAGGTGTCCACTGGAGGTTACAGCCATTGACAGGTGTCCACTGGAGGTTACAGCCATTGACAGGTGTCCGCTGGAGGTTACAACATCCCGCTTTATGAAGTGTTTAAGCCTGAAAGAAGATAAAACGAGGCAGAGACATGTTGGAACGCTTGATGTGGAAATTTATGCCGATATTGATAACTGCTATATTTATTTGTCTAACCTGTTTACTAGGGCTGCGTAATATCACACTGCAATATAATCACGATTATGTGGCGCATGCTCTCTAATCACCAGGGCTTTAGGTGACAGGCATAAACATTTAAATATTTCACCCTGGTAGAATGTTGAGGTAGATAATTGGTCAGAGCTGCTTTGGTTGATATTGGCACTGTTGTCATGGTGAGTGCCCCTGTGGGATGGAGCCCCGGGCGTCGTCTGGAGGGAGCTGCAGTGTGGCAGCACTGCACTGCATGTTTACCAGCCTGCTCCTGCTGTCAAGGTGGCTGTGACTAGGCCACCCGGAGGTGTCGCTGCAGGAGCCTTTTGGACTTTGGAGAGCCTTCTGTTAGCCAGCTCTGCAGAAGAGCGCATTTTAACCTGGGAGCCGCATTAGGAAAAATCCAATTTTGTTTACGACGGCTGGGACTGAGGGGTATAACCCTCCGCACGACTGAAAATGAGAAGTGCTTATTGGAGCCCGGAGGACACTACTCTATAAACACCATCGGACTCTCAGAGTGGAAAGTCTGTATAGTACTGAGGTAATCCAATTAGATTAATGCTTAGTCTGTCTTTTCCAAAAAGTAGCCCATCTTTAGCTTTGGACATGATTCTAAATGTGACTGGTAACCTCAGAATCCTGCTGCAGCCACTGTTATTAAAGAGTGTGCACACCTAAGCCACCAGGGTGAAGTAGGTTGTTTATCATAAATTGTTTCTCCTACTAATTATCTGTCTGCATTTCTGTTGAATTTTGTTTCTCACATTAAATTTCGCTAGTCAGCTTATGCTTCGATATATTGAAAATGACACGATTTGTCTGACCTGATTTATAGTAACCTCTGGCTTTACGTTATGAAAACCTGCTATTTTAAGGATGTGTATATGTTTTATATACTACATAGTATTATATCAGGCAAGATCAACTGAATAGAAAGATTTATATATTAATAACTAGCAGTGCACATTGTAAGCTTTGCCATGATATGAATTTGCAAGGCAGCAGTATCACAATATCTGGCGATATTAGAAATGTTATTGTGATGTGATACGATACGATACGATTCAGTGATACATGATCAGAATTTTCAATATACTGAAGCATAAGCTGACTAGCGAAATGTATTTGATTCCAAAATGATTTAATATGGTTTTAATTTTTCATTTTAACAACAGAATATGTTGAAAAAAAACTATAACAATGTGCTTTTAGTTTGTCTCAACTGGCTGTACCTCATGCTGAACATTCCTTTGGGGGAAAAGTTGTGCAGGTTCGGTCTCATGTGGAATTTATTTTAGATTTAACATGAAAGTCGGTTTGAAGAATCAAGGCCAGTGATGAAGTGAAGACTCACAATGGATTGTGTAACAGACTTTGTTTCCTCGAGCTGATTTGCATGCGTGGTTTTCTGATGCGTCTGTCCTCCTTTCCTCCCCCCCCCCCCAGTCTCGATTGACTCCATCAGGGAGGTTTGCGAGGGCAAGCAATCCGAGATCTTCCAGAGGTACGCCGATGGCAGCTTCGACCCCAACTGCTGCTTCAGCATTTACTATGGGGAGCACATGGAGTCCCTGGATCTGGTGTCCACCAATGGAGAAGAGGCTCGGACCTGGATCACCGGCCTCAAGTACCTGGTAGCGGGAATCAGTGACGAGGACAGCCTGGCCAAGCGGCAGCGCACCCGTGACCAATATCCTCTCTGTCCCCTCCCGCCCAGTCAGCTGTCCTGCTGGTTCAGGATCTCACTGCTTTTTGTGGGGGGGCTAAACTCATACTTGATATTGCAGCTATGGGGCAGTGAAATGCAGACATCTTGATGTGAGCACACATTGCCCCAAAGCTAAGCGACTGTTGTTTATCGATGAGCCTTCCACATGCTAATATGGCACTGCCAGATGCTAATGTATCTGCATTTATTTAGTTTCCATATCCATTGTAAATATTCACAGTCTCCCATAGAAACACAGAACTAGCAGCTACTGTATGCATGAGCCAAAAATATACGGAAATTCACAAACTCCCTCACGCCTCACACGCACACGCTCGTTTGGGACACATACAGAGAAAGCAGAATTAATAGGTGAATACATTAAGGGAGGCATTGTTTGCGTTCCATAGATTAACTGGCATAAACATGCTTCTTATATATAAGGATGCCTGCTTATCATAAACATGGGTCGGATTTGTGCATTTTATCAGCTGTCTAGTGTATTGAAGTCATATTCTATTTATTCATGCTTATTTAATTCCAAGTTAATTGCATATCAGGAGTCGAATGCATCCCAGGATTGTTTTACATTTTAAGTTATGCACATTTTAAAATGTGTCTCATAAATCGTGGCATTCAGTCGAAATAAGCAGCATAGGTTACTCCATTTGCATTGTTTTTGTGACCTGACTGCAATGAGCAGAATTATTGGCTTAGGGTAGACATCTCGCAAGTGCCTAGATCGGGGCTCTCCAACTCCGGCCCTGGAGGGCTACTATCCAGTAGGTTTTCTCTCCCACCTGGCTTCTGATGAGTTTGATATCCTGGTATTTACCCAAGAACAGGTGTGGCTCATTGAGGTGGTAAGAAAGGGTGGAAATGCTCCTGTGATGAGCAAACTCCTTCCTGCATATAGTACAAAATCCAGCATTTTTTGTTTGCACTTCCATCTGGAAGTTACTTATATTTAAATTTCCCATCCACCGGCATAGTTTCATCTGTTTTCCCCATCACGCTCATCACATCATGCGTCGATATAATCTGTATGCCTGGAACTCGGGCTCTGAGCTCCAGTTATTCTCCTACTACATCACATTTTTTTAATTTTATCATATGGATCAGAAATAGGTGTTACACCGAAATCTGCATTCTGCATTTTTCAGGCCACGGAAAAACTCATATAAAGTGCACTTTGAATGAGAAATTTAAAATGTCATTTCATGCCTGTTCTGGGGAAGTCGTCGGTGAATTCAGAGATATCATGTCAGACGGGACCTTGGAAATATGGGCCGTTGGTGGACTGGGGGATTTGCATCGCTGTTGGTCCTTAACTCCTGCTCTACATGGCTCAAGCAGACGTTCTCCGAGGCAGACAAAAACGGCGACGGCAGCCTGAGCATCAGCGAGGTCCTTCAGCTCCTCCACAAGCTCAACGTCAACCTGCCCCGTCAGAAGGTCAAGCAGATGTTCAAGGTAAGGCGGCCAGTAGCGTGGAAACCTGGGACCTGGGAAGGGCCCCCAGCTGGTGGACCTTTGAATAGGCCACTTAATCTGAAATTACGCAGTAATACTGTATGTCTCACTATCCAAATGCGTTTAAAAATTGTCAGTTTGTGAATAGAAATGACATCTTAATGATACAGGCACAGCATGTCCTGCTTGTATATATAATAAAAAACTAATTTATAAAGGAATAAAAATAACAAATAATAATATACATAATAAACACTGTTTTGGGATTTGGAGCCTCCCTAAACTGTCTACAGAACTGATAAAATGCTTTAGAAATACCTTTATCTGACCTTTGTTTCATTTCTCAAGTTCAGCAGACTGGTGAGAATGGTATGGGTGTTTGGCAGGGGGGGCGAGGAGCAGCGGAGCAGGGAGGACAGAGGTCACACACAGTAGCGTGGCCACCTCTGCTTGCTCCTTACTGCTTTTCACCCTGACTTTATGACAGTTAAAAAAAGAGTTGAGACTATGAAACCCAGGGTGACTGGTGGGGATTAAGCGGGGCCTGTTTGTGACTTGCATTGTCAGCATCTCATTTGTGTCACCATGTCATTGGCGTCAGCATAGTGCTCTGGGTCCCTAGCCCAGTTCCACGGTCCAGCTTCACCTCAAAGGCACGCGGCTGGCACACAAGCCAACGCTAATGGGATTTGGCCACCTGTGCCTTGGCACCGGGACTCGATAATGGATAATATCTGCGTTAGGCTCCGGTACATTAGCAGCGACCACGTAAGGCGCAGACTGATTGGAGAGCCGGGCATTTGTCACTTGCATGTACACTCTGTGGGCTTCTGACACCTCACGTCTGGTACTGGGTAACTTTGTGATACCCATGGACATGTAGGGGTAGGTGTGAGGCGCTCTTTGATGACTAGGCTATATAGATTGCCTTATGTTTCCATAAATTGTATTGTGTGTAGGTATATGAGAGTGAGTTTCCTTCTTCCTCATATACTAATATATGCTTCATATGGTAATATATACTAATATATACTTCATATAGTAATATATACTTTATATGGTAATATATGCTAATATATACTTCATATAGTAATATATACTAATACATACTTTATATATATTATGCCAAGTATAATATATAATATATTCCCTATTTATGCACCACAGTCAGTAAATCTGCCAGAACAAGCATTTCACTGTATGTTATCCAAGTACAACTGCATATGACAAATAAAAAACTTAAACACTTGTCACAAATTCCCAAGTCAAGACCCAAGTCAAACCTCGGTTAACCCTATGATGCACGAGTGGTATGACCCTACACTTTTCCATAAGTGGGTCATTTTTGACCCACTTATAAAAATC
>JAODKF010000015.1:247529-257965 GCA_026779585.1 Mormyrus proboscirostris
CAGTCCACGCAGATGAAGTGATGTGTAGGCATTTCCTGCTATAGCCTCTGTGCACCAAGCACTATGCTCAGTCCACGCATATGAAGTGATGTGTAGGCATTTCCTGCTATAGCCTCTGTGCACCAAGCACTATGCTCAGTCCACGCAGATGAAGTGATGTGTAGGCATTCCCAGCTGTAGCCTCCGCACGTGAAGCACTATGCTAAATCCACGCGGAGGAAGTGATATGTAGGCATTCCCTGCTGTGTCCTCCCGCTGTTTCACAGATCCTCAGTCTCTCACCAGCACTTCTTGTTTAAGCACTGTTCACATTGTGTCTCGTTCATGTGCTACTAGTGTTTTAAGTGTAAAAAATCTGCTGATGTGTACTATGTAGTTAGGCTTACAATGTTTGCGTCTGTACTGAATATGTACAAACCTCATTTTCTTACCATTATTCCCTAAACAATATAGTACAGTATAAGCTATACTGTATATATAACATACACACTGTATTGGGTATTGTAAGTAATCTGGAGATGATTGAGATGATTTAAAGTATACAGGAGGATAGGTGTAGATTACATGCAAAGACTAAGGTATTTTATATAATGGACCTTGAGCAAATGCTGATTTAAGTATCCATTGGCGTCCTGGAACCAACCCCCCCCCCCCCCGCAAATACTGAGGGACAGCTGTATTTTGCATGTCCGATGAATGCATTATTTGCTGAATCTTTTTCTCTGTCTGTGTATCCTATAAATAACTGCTTTCACGCATGAAAGATTGAGCTCTTCCATGGGACCCTTATCCTGTTTCCGCTTCCTCCCCCCACCCAGGTTTCACTAATTACATGCGCAGCCCTGCCGGGGACATATTTAACCCGGAGCACAACGAGGTAAACCAGGACATGACACGACCGCTATGCGATTACTTCATCGCCTCCTCGCACAACACCTACCTGATGGGGGACCAGCTGATGTCTCAGTCACGGGTGGACATGTATTCCTGGGTGCTGCAGTCAGGCTGCCGTTGCGTAGAAGGTCAGACCCCCCCCCCATTTCAATCTATAATCAAATCCCACTACAGCATATTATGGGATTCTTAAGGTCACTTTCAGTGTGAGCTTATGTTGTTGACCTTTCATTAAAAACTCTTCCTAATACATGACATTACATAGAAATGACCCCCCCAGCACATAAAAACTGCTTTGACTAATAATGATCGCATGCTCAAAATACACAAGGCCTGGAGTCAGACTCGCAGCACAGGAACAAGTCGTAACTTTTTTTTCGAACTGTTGAATAGGCCAAGTGCGCATTTGTGAGCCCTTTTGTATTAATAATTGATTTGTTTTGTCGGTTCGTAAAGGCTTCTGCAAAAGCTCAGTGTCTTTACACAGTGAAAGCAAGCGGTAAATGGGCCATTCTGTACCAGCAGCCTGCAGGATGTAAATATCATAATGGGATGTTTTCATTATATTATCCCATAAATCTGCACATATATAAAACTTACAGCTAGTATTTTCTAGAGAGATTTAATTGTTTTTTTATCATTGAATAAACTTTTGACAAATTTTTTGTGCTTTTGTTTTATTGCTTTTTGTGCTTTATTCCCACCAAATTGAATATTTATCCCATTTTGTGTTGCTGGATATTTTGCCAAAATGATGTGACGATGTTCATTTCTGAGTGGGAGCCCTCTAGGTGATCTTTTCCGCCCCACTGTTCGCGCCGATTGTAATCATCGTATGTCTCTTTCCCCTATAGTCGACTGCTGGGATGGTCAGGATGGCGATCCCATCGTGCACCACGGATACACGCTGACCTCCAAAATCCTCTTCAAAGACGTGGTGGAAACCATCAACAAATATGCATTTGTTAAAAACCCGTATGTCTATTTAATTTTTAATAACTCTTACCATCGTTTGAAAATTCACCATGAAACAGGAGTTTGCCTGCATGTACTTTGCTTCATAACTGAAAAGGATAAATTTTCTGGTAAAGAGAGTTTTGGTGATAGAATGTAACTCCTCATTTTCCTTTTAAGGAGTGATTTGGAGATTTCCTTTTAAACTGTGCTGTAGGTGTTAGGGAAGGTGGCTGAAAGCCACGCCTTTTATATTCACCCTTAAGTATTTAGCAGAAGCTTTTGTCCAAAGCGACAGAGTCACAAACATAGATGCGGTCGAGGAGTCAGCTAGGCAGAAGTTGCAGCTGGAATGAGCCTCGAACGGATGCCGAGGTGTGGGCAGTAGAGCAGGGGCTACACAGAAACTTCTAACAAGGCAAGAACATAATAAGGTTATTCAATGAGCAGAAGTGCAACATTAAGATCATTCAGGGAAAGTAAAGCGGCATCAGACTCGTAGAGGGATTCATGGAACAGGTGAGTTCTTGAAGGTGGAGAGGGAGTCTGCTGACCGAATGTGTCCACCATCAGCGAGTCACTCGTGAGAAACGTCTGGAGGGATATTCCTCGTGTGCTGGAGGGGGCTCCTGAATCTACAGTATAGGTCATGGTGCTGAAGCTTATCCAGAGCTTGCTTATGCTACAAGAGGAACAACAAAATGGTCTTACATTAGTGTCTGGCATTGGGGCTGTAGGGAGTGTAAACCTTCAGCGATTGACTTTTCACAGAAAGTGGATCATGGCTGAGGGAAAGAAAGGTGATCAGAATGTGTCTCTTAGCAGAGATGCCCGGGTAACCCTGTGAAGGGGTCTGCGTGGCTTATGTCTCTGGCAGTGGTGTTTAATTAGCGAGGCTCTCATGCAAAGGTTCATAATCTCGGCAAGCAGCACAGGAAACGTGACCTTCAAGGTTACTCATGAAGTAACTGAAAAACTCAATTAAAAAATGAAATTTAATCATTTTATGTGAGGGTACCATTAAAAGCTGTAGGCTTCTCAGAAAACATAACAAGTGAGCGTCATAATCACAGCACAAAACCAAGGCTGGTTTAAACAAAAAAACACTCATCAAAGCACCGTGAAGCAAATGAAGTGGAATGGAAGGCACTGGTTTAGATGGTCAGCTATCCAACTTCCAGTCATTAATTCAGTACGGGAATGTGGGAGCCCATGTCCTGACAGCAGAGGGCGCTAGGCAGGAGGATGTCCTGCAAGGAAAGCCAAGCAATTGCTGGGTCTGAACAGTCAGTAAACCCGAATTCTGAAATGTCTGCAATCAGCTAAAATAAGAACCTCATTACTGATAAAACAGCGCTGTGAAGATTGGACCATCGTAATGTGCTTAATGTGTAGTCTTGCTTTAAATGTGATTGCTACCTTCCATAAAATGCAACAATTTTTGACTGAAACAAAATGTCCACAGAATGTTTTTAAACTGTGGGGGGGGGGGGTTCAACCTTAATAGGTTTTGCCGATCGGGGGGTGTAAATATGTCGCAATTGAAATGTCTTGATGATCGACCTCTGACCAGTTGGTAACAACTTCTATAGAAAATTTCATATATTTTTGATAAATGAAGTGTCTGAGGTGTTTGTATAGTATCTGAACATTCCTTAACCGTACATCTACCCACCTTCCATAAGCACCAAACCAGTACGATCACAGTCACAAGGAGCCTGAATGACATCACAGGGTGCAAGGCAGGGGATTCCCTGTATGGTGGCTGTATGTGAGACTCTAAGCTGCGAGGGAATGTAAAGCAACAGCTTGTTTGGAGCCTTTCTACCGGCTTTCGGAGGAGAAAGAGGAAAACCGGAGGAAATGGAACATATCTTATCAGGCTTTCTGGAAGAGAGGCAGACACCATGAATGAGGCTTATTTTCTGATCTGAGGAGTCGGCAGCCTTATCTAAAGTCACTTCTGGATCATTACACATAACGGATGAATCTAGATTAATCATATCATGCTTATTTTTTCCGGTTAAAATGGAAGAGCAATGAAAAAATGTGGATGTGATCTAAAAGATTTATTTAAGCAAAAAAAGAGCTTTTGATATTAAAAGTACATCAAATTCCCTATATGGCAGCAAGGCGGGACACAAAAACAAAGCGAGTGTGTTATTCTTAGTGGATTTGTTATGACATGTGTGGCATATAGAATTCAAAGAGAATTTTGGGAAGTGTTAAGATATCAGATTTGATTGGCTAGCGTAAGTCCAGTAACTTAGGGACAATAACTTGCATTTATATCCCCCCCGCCCCAGTTTTTTGTTTGTGCTGTTGTGTCAATTTTGATATTTAAATGAAATCTGGACTGTTTTCTGTGTGAAAGGCCTTGCTTGCAGACAAGCCTTGACCTCTCTGTTGGCGCTTCGGGCGATATTACACAATTAATTTATTATGGTTAACACAAAAATTGCCTATAAAAGGCTGAAGGTTCAAAAGGTTACAACAATATTGGTGTTATTGAAAATACGGAGTCTTTTTAATCCCGTTCAGCATCACCTGGGTTTCTGGGTGCCGCCTAGACGTCAAGGACATTTCCCATGTTTTTATAACAGGAGAGCAAGCAGACACACATCTTTTTTTCACAAAGTCGCGTAACGTACTGTTTAATGTAAACAGTTCAGGAGATTCTTGTGTAAAATACTTATTTTAAAGTGCATGTTATTTGTTCTCTTGTGCAAATGGACGTTTTGCAGACATTAACGATTATAAATGTGTTAACTGTGTTTTCAGTTTTCTAGATGCTAACTGAACAGCTTGGTTTCAGGAACAGTGCTCTGTTAGCTGTGGAGGTCATGGAAAGTGCTCTGAAGGCTTCACTGATCAAAGATTAAAGGAGTTTTGTCAAATAGGTGATGAAAACCAATAATACAATCTTGGAGAGGAAAATATTGACATGGCTGGCTGGCCTGACGCTTTGCGATCGTCTCCAGATACCCGGTGATCCTGTCCATCGAGAACCACTGCAGCGTACCTCAGCAGAAGAAGATGGCCCAATATCTGATGGAGGTGCTGGGAGATAAGCTGAACCTATCTGACATCAGCATGGATGAATCGGGCCGCTTGCCCTCGCCTGAAAGCCTGAAAGAGAAGATCCTTATAAAGGTAAAGCTGTAAAAATATCCTGAAAAGACATCAGGGATGATGAAAGAAGCTTCTGGCATAGCATATTTGTGGCTTTGTGAGAGAGTACGTGGGCAACCAAGTTCAACAGCAAAGTAGGACAAAAGGTGATGACTTTAAGGCAAACAAGAGAGACCATTCCATAAAAGGAACCATTTTTTCTGTAGCCAGTGGGACTCATTCTTATTGCAAAGTAGGCCACTGTGTGGCTTTGATAGAGGAGTTTGTTCAAGTTACAAGTCAGTGGCCTGTAAGCTGACAGCATGCTGTGACCCCTGAACATGTCCCCTGGCATCCCGCATTGGTCCTTTGAACCTCATATTGCGTAACATGCCGGTCACTCACCGTTCATCCCGACCGCACATACCCAGCTGAGCTTCACTGCTCTCCTGAACTTCGCATCATGTACCGTGTGAGTCGCTCGAGGCCGACCAAGAGTAATAGGCCCCAGACAGACCCCCAATTCTGTCGGCCTCTGGAAACGTAACTACGGAATTCCGGCTGGACCCGAAGCGCAAATTCTAATGAGTGGCGGGGGCTGCTTCCTGCCCGTATTGATCACTTCTAGAGTGAAGTCTGAGAGAATCCCCCAGCTTCGTGGTATCCTTCTGCTAATCAAGTCTCGCTGTAATGGCAGACTAGTCTTGCTCTGGAAAAAGTTTCGACAGCTGAAACACTGAAAAATAAATATCTCAGGAGTATGGAGTAATTTTTAGGTCTTCTCTGTAGAATGGAGGGTGACTGAGGTAATCACTCATGCCGTTGAGCCTGTTCTTAAATGTGAGAAGTCCTTTCCACCATGACGCCGATGTGGCCAGACTTCTGTACTACAGTGTGCCGTCATGGTAACATTTTCTTGGTTGGCTTAATCGACATTCACACTTCATTCATGTCATCCTTGAAATCGACCGGGCCCTGTTACGTCCTGTCAGTTATCCCTGACAGCTGACACATGCTTGTCAAATGTATTTTGGACCTCAGCTACCATTGCGATGAGTAAGATGAGTAACTAACAATGCCACACAGTGCATGTGTAACACTCGGCAGTGTGGCAGATTTATCTAAAGTGTAGTGTGGCGTACAACGGTGTTTATGTATAGGGCAATTCTAGCATTATGTATGTGACATTTAGATTCACTGGCAAGCAAAATGCCTCGGAGCATGTCAAGCTTAATATCAGTGAATCAGTTTGCATATCTATTCACGTAACCTTTTGGATTGAATATAGACCAGTCCAAAATTCATATATTAATTTACATGGTAGAAATACATAGCATTTTATAAGCGATAGAAATGTGAAATCAAATGGACCTTTGCATGAAATTGCCCTATAATTGATCCTTGACATGGCTGGCTGACCCTTGACCCTTGAGCTTAATTTTTTGTATTATTAGAATATGTTATTATAAAGATATTTTACACTATTAGTACAGTTCAGTTTTAGTGAATAACAGGTGTTTGATAATATGGTCATCAAAAGTAAATGAAGGGAAAAATTGTCATTGTTGACACCATAGCACACAACAATGAGATGTGTCCTCTGCATTTACCCCATATGTGACATAGCAGTGGGCAGCTAATATTTAGCCCCCAGGGAGCAGTGCGTGGGGGCTGTATCTTGTTCAGGGTGCCTCAGTGGTAATCCCTAACCATTAGGACACCACTGGCTCTGTTAGTATCGGTCAGTACTACTAGGGTACGTTTTTTCCTTTCCCAGGGCAAGAAGCTACCAGCAAACATTGACGAGAATGCAGAGGAGGGCGATGTGTCGGACGAGGACAGTGCCGACGAGATGGAGGACGACTGCAAGCTCATGAATGGAGACGTAAGGCTGGCGGCTTTTCCTCCAGCTCACTTTCATTGTACAATGACGCACAGAATGGAAACACACCAGTTTAATGTCCACTACATTTGTATATGTCACATTCAGGCAAATTGGTCTTGTTTTAAAAAAAAATGGCCCTCATATCTATGGATGGCAATACTGTACCTGTGAAATGCGCTTCTTATTTAGTGAGAGTTGAGAGTTTAGTCCTATTTAGGCTCAGTGGATGGAGTTAACTGGATGATGTATCAGGTACTCAATGCTGCGTGACATGATGAGATTCTCTGAGGTCCCTGAAGGGGTGACCAGCAATTACAAAGGGATGGTGTGCAGTTGGAGCCGTTGGCCAGGAGAGGCTCTCGTGTCGGCAGCCGTAATTAAGGTGTCCCGTGGCCACGTCTCTTGACGATGATGTCGCACCTCATGCTTTGATTGTAATGTGCATGTAGGGGACGTGTTTTCATTAATTTGAGCACTCCTGATTTCTGAAACATTCGTTGGTGGCTGGCAGCAACTTTGCCTGCCTACCCCCTGATGATTCTTAATTATCATATTCCTTCACGGCTTGGCCTGGGACCCTCTCAGTTAATTGTTGAATTAATCATGTTTTCCCCCTCCCCCCACCTTGAATGAGATGAATTGTATTTCCGCAAAACTTTCTTGTCCATGAAACCCTCCAGCCTTAAATGTGGAATCGAGGCCCGGAAACCCAAACATATAGTGTGTTTTTTGTTTTTTGGCTGTCAATAACTGAACAGTTTAACCTGCTTCCCACTGGTTGTTAAATTGGCTCCCAATGGGTTAAACCAGTCAGTGATTGACAGCACCTGGTGAGTCCCCGCCCCCATTACAATGCCAATAAATACAGCAAGATGCCCTGCTGTCTTTTCTTTGTTGTATGTGTACCCTGTGCACTTACAGTATAGGTCCTAATATCCTTTTATGGTGTTACTAAGCGTGGAGCTGTAAGCTGTACACAATCACGAGCGTGTTTGGGCATTCTGGAAGTTTCAGCATGTTGAGGAGTGAGGGTAGAGAAAACGACTTTTATCTCCCCTGATGTGCCAGTAGTGATCAGAGTGAGGTGGAACGTTACCTGTCTTTGAATTCTGGCAATGAATCACTAACGACGTGAGCATCCTGAGTGTGCGGCGCCTGTGCCTGGCTTATTATTAGCGGCCTGTCAGTCAGCACGGTTGCATCAGGCCCAGTTGGTGTGTGTTGCTGGGCCAGTGCCGGCGTTCTCCCGCTGTTGAACTCCGCTACACGCTTTTGCATCGCGACGTGGCTCTTGCGGGCTGTTTGACGCCTGGCCGCCCGCATGTGGGGAAGACGGCGGTCTGGGCCCCGCGGTCCCGATGCCACGTGATGGACGGGAAGCGCATGGAGCTTGAGCAGGGGGGCTCCGGGTCATCCTCCCCGCCCCGCACAGCTCTCAGCAAGCACCGGCAGCGCCCGCGAGGTGCGGGTCTGAAAAAAGGCTCCAAAGGACTTTCGGCAGGGGGCTGGGGGCCACGGCAGTGAGAATAACAAGACGGCCATTGATTCAGCGTTGCCATAAGAGGCAGACGGCTGCCCATTGGACCTCTGTGGCAGTGGCCAGTGCTGTTTCAAGCCCATTATGTCTGCTGACATCAGTGGGAAGGGTGAAAAGGTTAAGGCTTACTGGTGCCCCCCGCATCTTCCAAACGGAAATTCCTTCCCATTGAAGTGTTTGGTTACACTCTCTTTGTTAATGTTATTCTTAATTCAAGTGTAATTCAGCTGTACTGTATTATTTCAATCTGAAACTTTTCGGTGATATTGTACAAATCTTGATCTTTCGTCCAAATGGTGCCAGATTGATTGTAACTCTGTTGAATGAAACTAGGTATCTGTTATGGCTAATTGAAGCGGTTACCCTTCTCTTGATCTTCCTGATGGTTTTAACTGCTGGTGGTGTGCTGTTTTATCTCCAGTTCAGCTTTAAATATTTTCCCCTCACAGCAAATATATGAATATATATGAATTTCAAAGCTGACTATTTCAGAGCTGGGAAATAGAGGCCAGGGCTGCTTAGAATTTACCTGAATTTACATCACAATAAAAAGCTGCAGAAAAAGACAATTTTTCCCTTAAGAAATAGATACACTGCCAGTCTTAGACGGAGGGTGAAACAAGCCCAGAGAATAGATACAAGAAGATGTTTGTGAAATAACTCTGCCCTCTAGTGTTACGTATTTGTAATTGTTCAAAAACAAGAAACTGGGTTCTCTGGCATCGTATCTACCCTTACTCAGGAGTGGAACTGTTCAGACTGTGACCGTAACAGGACCTGATGAATCAGGCACTGGTAAGGAATAAAAGGCAATTTAAAAGCATGCTGTTGTCATGCTAGTGGTAACAGCTGAACAAATCTGCCCTGTCACTTCTAAATGAAGATGCCCAGATGAGAATAAGACAGCACTTTCAGGCTCTTCCCCTCAAGGGGCTGTGCTGGCTGCTTCTCGCAGAAGTTCATTTGGAAGCCCCTCGATTCCTGGATAACTTTCAGTTTGCCTCTCGCCACCTTCCGCTATTAGTCTGAAGCTTGGGGAGCAGGGAGATGTTTCTGCCCAAATGTCATTTATACGGCAGTGCAGTTGGAACCGGCTGATTAGCTATGGGGGGGGGGGGTGTGTGGGGGGGGCATATCGCTTTCCTGGTTGTCGCTAAATGGGCTCAGTCAGATGGGGGGCTGCTGCTCTGACTTCAGTGTTCAGAAGTTCACAGTGTGAACTGACTTAAAAACTGAAAATTTTGCCATTGGTATTATGGTGATTATGTGGAAAAACTTCCAGAGTGTTTCCTGTCTCCTTCTATTGAACGGGAAATAAAATGATTCAGCATGATTCCACAGGGGCCTAAAAAAAAATCATGGTTCTTCTAGACTCTTTATCTGCATAAAAATCCTAAAAGGCACCAGTATGAAATTTGGGCTTTGGAGCCAACGTGATACTGTTTATTTTGCTTTAATGTGTGTTTGCGATGCAAAAATGGCCATTTTACCTCTCAATAAGGATCTGATCGGTGATCCCAAAATGCAAAATGAGTAACTAAAATGTGACTGTCATAATGTGTTTTTCCTGGGTTGATATATATGTATATTCCCATCCTGCACTCATGCTCATGTCTCTGTGCGCAGATGTCCGTAAACAGGAAGCAGGTTGAGAGTCTGGCAAAAAAGAAACTGGACACACTGATGAAGGAGTCAAAGATCCGCGACCGTGAGGACCCCGACAACTTCACCATCACCTCTCTGCCCGCAGAAAAGCTTAGCCAGAAAGGATCCCCCAAGGTACTTCATCCTCTCCATACTTCCATGTTTTTGTCTGTACCCTATAATTTAATATGTGTGATTAGCTGGATTTGGTGGACCTGTCACTCTCCGTCACCTTCAGATTCTAACCTTTTCAGCGGTGTCACGTTGGATGGGGACACTTGCTATATCCGTACTGTGTGCATGTATTTTTATCTTCTCCCTGTTCCTGAACGCCTACGTCTCTGAGCGCGATGCCATTTGTTATGTAATCTGTGCATCAGTCTCCCAGTGCATTCTGGCTTGGATTACCGG
>JAODKF010000015.1:268118-286019 GCA_026779585.1 Mormyrus proboscirostris
TTTTAATGTGATAGCTCCTCAGGTATTTAGTTTGGGTATGTATTTTAATGTGATAGCTCCTCAGGTATTCAGTTTGGGTGTGTATTTTAATGTGATAGCTCCTCAGGTATTTAGTTTGGGTGTGTATTTTGATGTGATGGCTCCTCAGGTATTCAGCGTTATCCATTAGACATTTTGTCCCCCTGAGTTGGTCAGTGGATTGTGAAGATGAACTGTTCCTTCTCTATAGGAGAAAATCATCAATATTTGACAAATAAGATATTTAGATTAAAAGGAACCTTCTAAGTAGATATGTTTCCTTGGAAATGTGTTTTTGGAATGGCTCACTGTATTAACCTGGACATAGGAGATTAATTGCAGATTAATTGCACAACCACTGAAGGTGCTTATTTACTCTGATTAGACTTAATTGGGAGAAAATCATCTTTTTAATGACAGATGAGTTGCGGCTTTTCGCTTCCTCCTTTTGTAGTGACACCTGTGTGTTCGTTTCTATTTTTCTGCCTCTTCTCCCTCGTTCTCTCTGATCTTTTCTTCCCCTCTGTCTGTTTGTGATTTCAGTGGACCTCTCTTTGTCCAAAACCCACTTTTAGAAGCAGGAAATTTTTAGGAGTCATGAAGGTGGCCCTCATACCTCAGGTGTAGTGAGAACCAGTCGGCACTCTTGCATGCGCCACATGCCCCTCCCTCAGTGCCTCTGTCCCCTCCCCCCCGCCCCCGCCCACTCGGGAATGAGCCACTAGCATTGGAGATGCCAACTCATACAAACTATGAGTTGTGACATGACTGTCATAGCTGTGCTTGCCAGCATTTTCATTTTGCCAAAGTAGATCCAGTGTCACGATCCGCAAACGGCAGGAATCAAAGAGGAATGTGTGAGGCTCCACTCACTCCGGCATCTTGAAAATAGCTTTAACTCGAGAGATTCTCAGCCATGTGTGCTGCATTTAATGGTGAATCATTAAAAGTGCAATACCCAGGAATTCAAAAGGACTGCCGCACAGGACTGACGCAGCATCTGGAGTCCTGATGTATCTCACCATAATCCTGTCGAGGATCTCTTAAGAGTGAAACTTTGTTTTGCAAAAGTTCACCGTTGAACGGCAGGCCCAAACATGGTTCAGATTTCCGTGTGTTATTCTTGTATCACCAAGTTAATGTATGTTGTCTAGTCCCTCATCTGTATATTCATGGCAGGATAAAGTAACTCACAATGTTCAATTCACAGTAGAAACCTTGAGTGCAGTTGCATTGGGGTGAAAAAAAAAAAATACTATATACGTTGATGAAATTGTGAGTTATTTCATCTTGTGGGTGTTCTATAGTGCATATTTATCCACTTGGATCTACTTGTTCATGGTATTTTTTTTATTATTATTTTTCATAATGCCGCTGGGTGATCTAAATATTCCACAACATGCTCCTCATTTAGACTCAGTATGTGATGCAATGGGAGCGACCTTCTGTCTGAGCTAGCGGAAAGATCACTCAGCGGCATTTGGCCAGGGACCGCCACAGCGTCTGTCCCGTCACCTGTCATGCCGGGGGTGTCTGTGGGGAGAAATGGGTTTCTCGCTGTGCCGTCACCATCCTCCTGTCCCCCCGTGTCCAACACTTGAGCCAGACGGCTCACTGTGTGCCTTAATGTCTGTGAAATATGACAGTGTCTGGTCAAGG
This sequence comes from Mormyrus proboscirostris, assembly GCA_026779585.1. Classification (NCBI taxonomy): domain Eukaryota; kingdom Metazoa; phylum Chordata; class Actinopteri; order Osteoglossiformes; family Mormyridae; genus Mormyrus; species Mormyrus proboscirostris. Next base: position 269,796 of record JAODKF010000015.1, read on the forward strand.
TGGCTTGTTTGTCTACATTCTGTTTCCACTTGTCTGCTTCTCTTGATTGTAATCGGGGTGCAGACTTTACAGTTAACCAGGATAACTGATTTTATATTAGAGAAAAAGTCCAGCCACGACTGCAAAATGATGCACACATATATATGAAGGGGAATGACAGGACTGATGTCTGTACGAACGCGTTCCTTATGCGGGGAAACGGGGTCATGGCATCTTGCAGCTGTCGGTTGCCGTGACGTCATCCATAACAGTCACCAGCACAAATATCTCTCTCCCAGCAAAATGTGGTTTGCTGAATCACTCGCCTTATTCGGCTCTTGGTGACGCTATGGTGTAGGGCGTCCCTGCTTTACCCCCGCAGATTTAACTACTGCGGTGATTTATCACTGCAGTCTGTGCAGCACCTGTGCTGTGCTGGAGGGACCCCCCCACCCCCGACATCATGCATCCACACGAACGCCTTGTTGTTTTTGTGCCACAATCTGTTCAGTTTGAACCTGTGCACTTTTCACTGTTCTTCTTCCTGGCAGTTGTTGTTGCAGCTCTCATTTACTCGACATGTTGACAGGCATGTGTTTTTGCGCCGAGGCGAGACAGATTGGGCTGGATCTTGCGAGACAGTTTACATGTAGTTACGCCTGTGTGGTTGGTTGGCCATTACAGTGTTTTCGCAGGCTTGCAGACGCTCCTCTGGGAAGCTGACTGCCTTAGATAGCACCTTATTCTGGCCAGAAAAACACCATATTTTTACAGGCATCTATTTATACTGTATATATGTAGAATCGCCAATGAGTATGTGATGTCTGGCATCTGCTCTGCGGGAACTTAATGGTGCCTCTGTGCCTCCCCAGGTCAGGCCAGCCAGCGGTATAAAAGGGCTGTTTCACAGAAACCCAAAGCAATCTTCCCTCGACAGCCATGCTGCTGCTCAGCTCAGCCGTAAGTCCGCCTTCGGCGCCCACCTCCTGCGGCGGACTGCCAGCGAGCCCACCAAGGGCCAGGCCAAGGCCAAGAAAGGTTTCCCGGAGATTTCCATCAACACCAAAGACTGTAGCTCTGAGGGCACCAGCGAGGACCGGGACGCGGAGGACGGCTCCCGCCCCCGGTGTGACCGTGAGAGGGACTCGCCCGCCGCTGGCCCGCGGGACTGCACCAATGGGGAGGCACCCCCAGGGGGCAGCAAAGGTAAGGGTCCATCATCCCCCCCGCACCACAGGAGGGTGCTGAGTGAGCCGCTGAGGCGGGCTAACAGGGTGCCATTGCGGGAGCCGGCGGAGGAGAAGCCCGGCGCCTACGCACGTGTGGCCGTCAGTGGCTCTGGGAGGGTGGGCGTGGCCTCCAATTGCATCCGCTGCATGCTGGGCTCCAAAGAGAGCCCTGACGTGGAGAGGAAGCTCCGCCCCCAGCCACCACCCCAGCAAGCAAGGGCTGCCTATCTTCCCAAGCCCATATCGAAATCCATCCCTGACCAGCTGCGGGTGAAGCCCCCGGCCCAGGCAGATCTGCCCCCCAAGTCCCATAATGACCCCACACACAAATTCCCACTCGGGGCTTCCCTGCAGCCAATGAACACTCCACACATTCCCAGCCACCACCTCCCTCGCAGCCGCCCCTCGGCCCAGGACGCGCGATCCTGCAGCGTTCCTCGCAGGAGGATCCCCCTGCCTGCTGTCCCCATGCCGGTCTGCAGGGCCAGCCTGTGCTGTCAGGTTCCCGTCCGACTCGCAGGAATTGCAGGTGGAGACAGCGCAGGCTTCCACCTCACTGACACTGACTCCAGCAGCTGTGAGAGTCTGGGCAGCCCTGTGCTCCCAGCTCCCCCAGCACCGCCACGTGGCCCGGATCCACAGCACCGCTGCGTCGGCACGCTGCAGCGAGAAATGAATGCCCTCTTTTCTCAGAAAATGGAGGAGGTCCGCAGTAAATCCCCCATGTTCTTCAGCGGTAAGGTCTAATCTGGCGGCCCTAGCAGCCAATGAGCTGCGAGCTTAGACCTGTGGTCCAGATGCGTAGCTTTGTTAGTTCCCGTGCCACCCCTCCTTGCTTCGTCCCACAAAAGTGCATGTTGGTGTCAGGTGACCTTGCCATCTTCACACTCAGCAAGGCCTGCTGGAATCTGACTGACAGGCTGCGCTGATAACTGCATCGTAGGTTGCTATGGCAATGGACCTGAAGCAGCCATGTGATCTAGTTCATGCAGTACTGTGATTATACAGTATATAATGCTACAGTATTCTCAAAATACATTTGAGGTATAGATTGTGTTTCACACATTCAGCTGTAGGAGGCCCGGCTCTGGGGGGAGCCAGGGGGGGCCTGGTCTGTCCAATCAAGAGCATGGCCCTAAGGCTAGGAAAATGCCAAATGGTCTGGATCATTTTTTAGACTTTTCCAGATTAGAAAGAATAAACAATTTTTTTTAAGACATACTTTTTGAACACCCAAACAACCCCCTTGCAGGCCCTCCAGAGAATCCTGAAGTCCTCCTCCAGTTCCGAACTAGAAGCAGATCCTTGCAGATTTAGGAAAGGTTGATGAATAGTTTCAGATATCAGAGAAAATTATGAGTCACAGTATAACACCATGTCTCTTCTGTTGGCTTTTATATATATATGAATGTGATGTGAACACATCAGATGAAATAGCTGGTAAGTTGTCGTTTGCCTGGACTGAAATGTTCATGTAGTATGTCTTCTGCTGTGTGAAGAGTAGATGTAGAAGCCTTGTAGATGCTGTAGTTAGACGTTAGATTTTACTCTTAGAAACACCTTTTAACCTTTTACGTTTTAAATTAATCTGTGGCATTTGGAGTTCTGGCAGTTTTAAACTAATCATAAAAATGGGAATATGATTAATTGGTATAGCATTTTTACAGTAGGATGCAACCAACATACTATACAAGTCAGTTGGAAGTTGAGCAAAAGTAATTAGATAATACAGTACGCTAGCTATAGCTGCAAGTCCTCTTATAACAACAGAGGTTAGATCGTTTCGCTTTATTTATGGATTGCTTTGAGGTTAACTTTGCCAGTTCGAAGCATAGGAGATACCAGTTTAGAGACCGCTTGATCCACTTCCATGAAACCAGAAATTTCACTTTAGCTACAAAAAGTGTAGCGTGGCTTCAAAAATTACTGCAGAACCGAGTCTGCAGTTTTCTGCCACAGTCTTATCAAAAACTGTGTGTCGTGAAGTTGGAATATGTGCCAGGTCTGCTGCTTGGGAGCCATTTTTATCCAAAACAAAAAACCGTGTAACCTGGTGTAAGGTGCACGGAGAGTAGACTGCTGAGTCATCAAAAAAACGCAGCATGACCTGAGCCACCCTTCACCTTTTTGATCATATGGTCATATTACTATCAAGGAATCTGAGACATTAGCCTTGCAGGTGCAGCTGCATCCTGTGACGACCTTCCTGCACCCTCATGATGTTTCACATAGTCCTAGATAGCAGTGCTCCCTTACAAACCATGAAATAAATGTACATGTTTAAATAAAAAGCAGGATTAAGTCAGATCTCGAGAACTAAATTTTATGGAATGTTCCGCATGGCATAGTGTCACATTTTCACCCCCTTCATCTCTCAGAACTGGAGACTTTCAGGAAGAACGGTAACAGGTTGTCCTCTTTTCAATGATGTCAGTGATATTAATAATTCAAGTGTTTCTGTTATTTTTTTCACCACCTGGGAAATTGTGACACTAACCTCACTTGTATGGTTAGCATGTTGTGGAGGAGTTGGACACCAGCTAACCCTGCCCCCAAAGAGGGTTTTCTCAGCTTGTGGGAGTTTTACTTAGACAAAATGATCTGATGGCAGAAGGAGAGGTAACCAATCAGATTGTGAAGGAAGTGGGTCCAAGCAACTAGAGGAGACGGGACCAAGATATCTGATTGGTTGGTCCCACTTTTCTAGTTGCTTAGAGATACCTCCTCTACAATCTAATTGGTTGACTCTCTCAGCCAATCATTTTTTTTCTTCCGCCCCCAGAACATTTTTGTGCAAGTAAAACTCCAATGAGCTTTTTTTTCATTACTAGGCTAACTGCTTCACAGGCTATTGGCTTTTCCTCATTGCACAATATGTGCTTTGTGTTTATATGTGAGGGGCTTTGGGGCAAAGCCCCAACCCTTATGACAAAGGTTCAGAGCTTTGCCATTAGATGGGCTGTGGGATCACATGACCCACCTCCTCTCCTAAGTCATGTGCATTGTCAGCTGTCCATGCCAGGCATGTGACTGTTCAGCTGTGAGTACTCATAAAACCCCAATAAGACTCCTCCAGCAGTCATATCATATGGCTTGTATCCTGCCTTTGTTGAACTTGGACAATTTATATAACCCAGCTGCCATTCCTGCTTCCTTCTGGTCGATATTCCAAAAATTCAGCTATTATTGAAGAGAATGTTTCCTCTGCAGTTTCACCCATGGGGTGCTGATTCCAGCAGATGTTGCAATGTGATACTTTCCTGTGCCTCGAGGTCCAAATACATTCTGTCCTGTAAAGTGTGGCTGTCCTCTGTCAGCATACAGTTCTTAGCTTAGCGGGGTGATCACCAGCCAGGCACAGCTTTTCTTCAATGTGCAGTCCTTGGTGACGCAGGGCGTTAAGGGCGTTGAAGGTGCCCCATCGGCCTGACAGAGTTAAATTAAAGCAGCTCAAGCAACTTAACACATCGCAGATTTTAGGGCTGTGCTCTTCTGTGGAGTGCTCTTCTGTGTGACAGAGGTCTTCCTGAAGGCTTAGACAGAGATGCAAAATAGTAAAGACTAAGATAATGGGACTTTTACAAATAAAAAGCACACACACACCCACACAGTAAAGTTGTGTTCCCATCTTAATGATGAGATTCCCAATATCTTTACCTCCTGTTACCACAGTCAATTAGCTTGTGTCACCTGAGGGTTTTGTTAGCTTAGGATCAGCTGTAATGTTTTCTATGTGCTTTGCAAGCCCCATTAGCCCTACCAATGAAACAGGCCCCAGTGCAGTAAATAGTCCTGCAGTGCATTCTGTTGTTGACTTGGATGCGGCCGTATGTATTTTTTAGCGGTCTCCCCGGATATCAGCTGCCTTGAGAATGTGGGATGCATGTGATGAAACTGTGAACTGTGAACTTGACTGTTGAAAGCTTCCCTTCAAGGGTTTGCGAATATGTTTCACAATGTCCTGCATAGACCCCAGAGAGTCATTAGTTTGGGGTCAAATGGAATTTGCCGTGTGGATGGGTATCCCTACGGATAACCAGGTCTTGTGACTGCGTGGTGTTTCTTTGAGTGAGACTTGCCATTTGAAAACGTGCTGCTGCCTTGTTAAGGGAAAGGTTCACATAAGCAGTTGATGTAACATAGGGCCCTGATGTTTGTATTTACCTGCTGTCCTGGCGTTTCTGCAGTGCACTCCTCTCTACCCCTCCCATGTGCTAAACTCCTCCCTCTCTTCTGTCCCTTTTGCACGCTGTCTACTCCTAGTGCAGAATTAAAGGGATGACACAAGCCAGGTAACGTTATCTCCTAGTTTCACCTTTTTGTGTTGATCAAGCACTGATGTCACTGTCCCCATTGACATGTTACCAGCTTTATGATTGGACCAAGTAAACATAATGAGGCAAAGGTAGCCCAAACGTACAGCACAGCACGGAAGTCTGTCCTGTTGTCCTGTGTTCCTCCTCTGTCAGCCCCATAAGAGTTTTTGTATTTTTTTGTTGTTTTTTATTGCCTTCCACACCACTCTGAATTCATGAGACTGGCATTGTCGTTGTACGTTGATGTATTGTTTCTTGTCTCTTTTCGTGTTTTTCCACAGATCAATATCAAAACAATGTAAGATGTATAAAATACCCAATACTCAAGTCTACATTTTTTTGTTTATTAGTCATTGCCTTACTGTAGTTCTTTTTCACTTGTCGCCGTAGGTAATGCGTTTGCTTAATATAGCTGTTGGTTCTGTGCTGTGTAAGTTGATAATATATTTCTTATATGACATGAAATGATCTAACCTTTTTTTGCTGTCTTCAGATAACCCGGAAATGCAGCGATCAACTATTCCACTGCAACCCCTGGAAACCATTGCTGAGGAATCTGAGGAGAGACACACACGTCATTCCACATCCATTTCCAGTCCAGCCAGCACATTGTCGCTCAGCTCTATACCAGTGTCCTCTCTATCTGCAGCAGCTTCATTCCTGGCAACAGCAGGGAAAGCGGCGGACGAAGTCGGGCGACGTCATCCCATGGAAAGGACATTCTCACTCCACGCAGAACCTGCCAATGCCCAAAGCAGCATAGGCAGAGCCCAAGGCACAAAGACTGTTAACGGTGACTGTGAAGACCCTACATTTATATCCATTGATAGTCCTTGTCACTTGGACCATGCGTGTCAGCATAAGGGTAACTGTGAAAGAAGCACGGGCCAGGGTGATGATGTGTCCCTGACAAGCGAGAAGGTAGATCAGACTCTTACTGTGGTGTGTTCCCCGGGTCACCCTGGTGCTCAGGCACCAGCTAAGAGGGCCTTATTCAGCAATGGTCCGACTTTGGGCTCAAAAGGAGGGCAGAACTGCCCCATCAGGAGGGCCAAAAGTGAAGGGCACGTTAAGTCAGAACATTGGGAAGCGGTGTCGTCGCCGGTACCTGAAGTGTGCACCGACGCTACCGTGAACGACCGGCTCTGGAGCAAGCTGGACCTGGGAGCCCACCGGGACAGTGTGTCGTCGTCATCCAGCATCTCCTCCAGCGACACTGTCATCGACTTGTCCCTGCCCAACTTGGCCAGGAAGGGCCTGGCCAGCCGTGGGGGGGCACAGGATGACCGTGAGGAGGTTTTCCCGGTCAGCAGGACTGACTGCCTACCGTCTGCTGCCAGGACGGGGTATAGCACCATGCTGGTCAGCAAGAGCAAGTCCAATCCAAACCTGAGGGCTGATGATCCTAGCGAGATTGAGGATGAGCTGCAACCTCGGCCACTGGGGAGGGAGCCGGGGGCATCTGGCCGGCTCATGCAGAGGCGGCACACATGGAGCCGACTCTACATGGAGGGCCTCAAGCAGTCGTCGGCTCTGGCCAAGAAAGCCTCCACACCAGCAGCTGCCGAGAAGGACATGGACAGCAGCTCCAAGTCCAAGAGCCTGGGTGACCTTACATCTGACGATATTGCCTGCAATTTTGACAGCAAGTACCGGAGCATCAGTCGCAGCTTTGTGGTCCGGCCCACCAGGAGTCCCCGGAAGCCAATTGGGAAGCCTGGGAACAACCTAGAGGAGCAGCTCAGGAAACTGACCGACGTGGAGCCATTGACAGCCAGTGACTTCACTCAGCCGCTGGACCGGGAGGCAGAGGTGCCACCACTCCGCCGCATGTCATCGCGGAGCCAGAGCCGCGTGCGCTACATCGCCAACCGGGCCAAACAGGCGCAGGAACGACAGCGGCTCCAGGAGCTGGCCCAACAGGGCGGCAGCCCCATCGAGGAGCGGGGAAACCCGGAAGGGGCTTGCTCTGTGGCCAGGAGCCCCTGCGTTGGCCTAGACCTCCTGAGTCAGCTTCCTCTGACGCCTCCAGGGCAGGGCCCCCCAGAGATGGACCCCGAGGTTGTCTTTATGCTTAAACTCTAAGAACCAAAAATAAATAAATGAAACCGGCACAAAAATAATACAACTGATCCAGTCATGAAGAGAGTCCATGCTTTAAGTTTACATATCATTTCTAAACCAGTGAATACTGTAAACTTTTAATTTATCTCAACAGTTGCATTGAGTGGTTTTGGGCAAGTCCCCCAGTGGTCTATAGATGATCATCTCACCAAGTTTCTTAAAAACCATGGAATTATGATTCATTTAAATGCAAATTACATTGTATTTAAAATGTGGAGATGCTGGGCACTATTACTAATTTTAAGTAAATAATACCGTTATTTTTTATAATGTCCAATCTGCTGGCTGGTCATATAAGGGTTAAAACCATGCATTGTACATATTTACATACCCCACAGCATGATAAACGATGCCTGAAATAAGTGTTTTCATAAATTGGCTACAAATCCACATTGTTAAACAGATTGTTTATATTCAGTTAAGGTGTGAAAAGTCATGATACGTTTAACTCACAGTAACCTCAGTATCTGAACTGTCATTAGTCCACACAACCCAAATGTAGCAAGACTTGTCATTTGACTTTGTTTCGTGTCCAATTTAATTCTCAGACCCTTGGGCAACTTTGTATTTCTTCTTCTTTTCTTTTTTATAAACAAAAGATGTACTAATATGTCTTTATATGTAGTAATTCAGCTACACATTAGCAATATTTTATCAGTAAAATATGACAGTATTACTAATACTGTCTGGGAGGTTGAATACATGAACACATACTGTGGCTCGTTTTGTACAAGACCAAGACATTTAAAAAACCTTATCGGGGAAAAAAAAAAAGATTAATTTAAATGATTTTTAAAAATCCTATGCATATGTAATGTCCTCCTTGCGTTGCAGTTTACCTTTGGCTGTTATGTGAATGACATGCAAGCTTTGGGGAAATTGGGGACAATTTTAATGTCGCACCGCATGTGCTCTCATATTGTGGCTTGGTGTTGGCATACAGAATAGCACAGGGTCTGTATATCACCGCTACTGTATTCACCTCGGATCTTCCATCCTCACCTTCTGCATGTCCCAAGGGCCAGTGCTTGTTGCCATTTTAACTGAAGTGAATGTGTTTGACGCGCCCCCTCCCCTGCCTACCCAGGATGCCGCTGGCACCGAGGCCTGTATGTGAGTCGCCGCCTTGCCGTAACCATCCTGGGCGCCTGTCGGATTGCTGTCACCTCTAAATTGGGTCGCGTCGCCTTCAAATGCATTAATGCTTTTAATTTTAATTAGGAATCACCTTTCACAATGAATACTGTACCCAGTTTCCTTCGTCCCTGAAACACAACAGGGGGAAACGGATCCTTTTTCGGAAATAGTACTTCTGATAAACGCTCGACTCCCTTCTTTATGCTAAAATAGAGTTTAGATATGGAAATAGGCCTCGGACTTGAAAGCAAAGTCTTTTGGACAATGTGTATGTTTGGAAGCAATGTGGACTCCCGCTGAAAGGAAACGGCACTTAACATTGGCATGAAATGGCTGTGAAGCACAATGGGATTTATTTGCACTGCCATGCTGGTTTGTTTTTCTGTGTAAAGATGTAGGGGTATTTAAATTGTAAGAATGTATTATTAGCTTACACTCAAGCACACTTGCTTTTTTTTATATGATATCATGTTCTGTCTTGTGTTTTCAGTGTCAATTAATGTAGGTGTAATTTTCATTAATTAAAAAGAATCTAAAACATGACATGCAAAAAATAATAAATCTTTGTCAACTGATGTAAATGAACATGAACGGAATAAAAAGTGTTTAATCTGCTCCGTGGTGCTTGACGCCGCCTTTGTGGTTGTGGAAGCGTTTGCTTGGCCCATGTTGTCCGTCGTGCCCTTTCGCCAAACACAAAGGACGCATCTACTGTAGAAGAGGTTCATTGACTGTTTGGGTTGAGATCCCAAAACAGCTTATGTCTACCACACAGCTCGTTTCGGTCGGTCATCCTGGCCGTCCGTGTCAAAACGTATCGTCCCCGTTAGCCAACTAGCTCTGGCAGCTGTCAGTGTCATTTGTGAGCATTTTTGACGGCAATCTGTTGATATGCGGCTCGCTCATATCTGTGTTTAAAGAAAGCGACACGGAAAACAAGAGCTGGGGGTGGGGGGGAAGCTGAGCTTGATGAAGCTGTGATCGCTTCGAAATATTTTATTCTAAGTACCAACTAAGTGACAGTGGGAATAAAAAGCTGGACATGCCCCAGGATGTGGTTGCTGTGCGATCTGAGCCGCCGGACTCTTCCGGAACACCGCCAGCTTTCCTGGGCTTTACATGCCTCGCTGACTGACAGAGATTGTCCCCCCCGCCGTCACACTCACAAAGGATGTCTTCATTTGAATTCCGGTGATTCCCCCGGCTCACTTCAAAACCCTCTATTTATGGGGGTGGTTTAGTGTGGTTCATCTCTCAAGCCCCAGCTTTTCAGGCCTTTTAATTGCTGTTAGCGGAGGGAATGTTGCTGTCACTGAGGCTCAAGGCTCTCCAGAGGACTTTGGCACTGGCCTTCAGTCTTCACCCGGAGAAAATGGAGATCTAAAAAATTAAGTAAACAAATAGGGAGAAGAATATAAACGTGTGAATGAGCTTTACTTATGGAAAGCAGACATCTCTAATCACCAGTCTGTGATTGGGTGTTGGTCTACATGGAAACATGTATGATATTAATAATATGTAATATGAATTAATTACAGAAACCATATTCCTTTTAAGACAAAAATCTTGTATTCTATACGTAGTTATTAAATAATAAAGTAATTTATTATGCTGACAATTGAAAATAGTTCTGTTTTTTTTCATGCTTGTTAGCATAGATTTTGCCTCCATGTAAATGGCTGTATGCTCACAGATGTGCAAACCTGCTATTTTCAGCCCGTTCGAACAATATAACGAGCATGTAATTGGTTTTGCCAAATCCACCTCTATCTTTCCCTCCTTCTGCCTTCCTACAAAAGCTTGGCCAGTGGTGTTACTGAATACCCCCGTCAGGGGAAAAGTGAGAACAGAAAGAGGGAGTCACTCACACATTTGCTTGTCAGAGACTTATGCCGTAGTCATGAATGGCTTTTCTGTCACCATGGTTACGGTTGTCGCAGGTCCACCCCATAACCTCTGTAAACTAGACTTGATCCATGCTAGCTTAATGGGAGCATCTGGTTCTACTTCTCCAGCTACAAAGTGTTGGGGGTGTGGGGGGGCTGAGTTTGGGGTGACTTGGTCACACCTTACATGCTTTATGCAATATGAGGGTGGGAAAATCTCATAATCAAGTTGTTTTTGTTTTTTTTTTTGGAATTTTCCCTCCCACAAATTCTATTGGCTGTTCACAGCAGCTTGATCATTTAAATCTTGCTGCTATCCTTCCTCTCCAGCTCAAACACAGTGCTGCTTCAAACAACAGTCTGGGGTCTTGAGGTAAGATGATCGTACTTTGTCCTCAGTGTCTATAATGATGTATAATGATCACTGAACTTTTTCTGGCTTAATGTTATCAGCTGACCGTTTTGTAATTCTTCAGTACTGCTGAATATCATGCTAAACTTCAAAGAACCTCTTTCATTTCCTTATTAACTGAAGAATTCCACACCATAAACACACCATAATACTGTTTAATTAGGAAATTTGCTGCATTTGAAGTCAGATTATTAATAACATTGCATCCAATTTTTGTTCTTTTATAACATCATTTGTCTCGTCACAAACATTGTAGCTCACAGTTGCAAATCGTCTACAGATGTGAATAATATCATATTTGCTTACTTGTTAATTAACTGTCTGCAAACTTGGTGATTTGCAGTCTCAACAGTAGTGTGCCATGTTATGTTGCAGCAGAGGAAATGTAGGCAGTCCCAGTCAGTGTGGGCTTGTACTGGTTAATATTCTGGTCAGTAATTCTTGCCAGAAAGATGCATTGCAATATACGAGTTAGGAGGCTCCGCTTGTGACCGTCAGGTTTGGGTCATCTTACCTCTAAGTGGGAGTTACCTGACCTCATCAGCTGCATTAATTAACATCTACTTGTACAAATGGTACAATTCAAGACCAGCCCTGGTAAAAGATGACAAATAATTCATCATTATAATTGCAATACTTCCTTCCATCTCTCTAATCCTCAGATTTTGAGGCAAAAAACATGAGGTCAATGCTGGGAATCATCATGTGTGTGACAGTCCTTCTGACAGCAGTCTGTGATGCAGGTAAGATCGCCCTCCTGCACCCAGATGCAGATAAATGTAAAAGCCCCGAAATTCAAAAAGCGTTCTTCTGTGGCAGTGTTTCCCAATCCAGTCCTCGAGGACCTGCATACAATCCATGTTTTTGTTCATGGAAAAATGTGTTTGTCTGACAGGAAACTGGGAGGGAGTAAAAATGTGGGCCGTCTTTGGGGTCTCCGAGAACCGGGCTGGGAAACACTGCTCTATGGCATGTGTTAGACCAATGAGAAAAACATGCTTATGTTTGTGATTTATGAGTGGCCCAGTACAAGGATGAATGAATGAATTGGAATCTCTGTGTGAGTGTTCCTGTCTGGAAGCATTGCTATGACAATAATCTATACAGGCACGCCAGAACCACATGTCTGACTCAGAGGCCGTGGCAGCAACAGTTCATAATCTGACATCTTAAACTTTTCATTAGCCGGGGGTAGCCTGTCAACTGGGACTTTATCAGAGCAGCAGGCTGCCTCCTGTTTGGCAAGAGTCGTCCCTCAGTCATAGAAGAGAGGGTCCAGCCGGCTGCGGCCCCAACTGTAATAAATCAATTTGCCGCTGCTGAAAGACAAGGCAGTGTGTGAGAGAAAGGAGGGGAGGGGCTTCCTTGAATAGATGGGAGCTTGTAAGTTTGTCATATTTTGAAAAGGAACTGATTCTCTATTATACTGATGAGTTTTGTCTGACTATGAGAACTCATCAGCTACCCCTCCCTCCCCCCCACCCTTAGTAGATACCTACAGCCCTAGATTATGCCCCCTTTCCCCAAGATCAACATTGCCATGCTTTGAGATCAGCTCAATTGACCCTGAAAATGAAATCAGTCACAGTTTATGGTAATAAACCAATCACCATGTCGTAAACATCCTCTGATTGGCGTAAGTGTAAAAAAAGAACCCCCTCCCTCCCCAATCGACCTTTGTTCTCCACTCCCCATCCCGCTGCCTTGGCTGGGCCAGTCGCCAACGCCCGAAGGCACCGGAACACGTCCATGGCCGGGCCGTCACTTCAACTGAGCCGCAGGGGCCAAGAAGGGCTGAATGCCACCCCCCTCTTGCCCACCTCTTGCTATCTTCATGTGGGCTTTTTATCCACCCATAAGTAGAACGTTGATCAAGGGGTCAATGGCTTTGTCAAAGAGCACAGAAGTACAAGCCTTCCATTGTGCCTGCCTGGTTAATCTGGGAATTTGTCCTGTTTGAGGGAAGGGAAGAAAAGCAAGGCCACAGCAGAGTAAGATGAAATAGCTCGCGAACCACCAAGGATGGCTTCAAAGAGCCAGGGGAAAAAGGCCGGGGGAATTTTTGGCAAAACAACAGTGGAGTCTTCAGGCCTCGTTCTCTTCTTCTTTTTTCCCTTGACCATTGTCCACTCAGTTATAAATAGATTCATCAACCCCCACTAATAAATTCCCATAAAACTCACTCCTCCAAAACTCCTAGGTGGCAGCTGTTGGAGGTTTTTATAAAACAAAAGATGATACTTTGACCCTAAAATAGCTTAATTAAGTTTCGCAAAACCTTTTTAAAATAAAATCTCTTTCATTATAGGACCCCCAACTTTATACGTAACCACCATTAAGGTATGTATCACTCTATCATGCATGAAGTAAAAATACATTTATGTATTATGCATATTTATTAAACCTTTTTAAAACTTTGTTGAGACAAAAGTAATAATAATTTGTTTGTCCTTTATGTTTTAAGAAAACAGCGTAGTTAAGATAATTGAAAAATATCATGCTTGCTGCTAGGAAGGCAAATGATTATCTTAATGATAAAATACAGTATTTTATCAATATATTAAAACCAGTGTTAGTCTGCGTGTCAGTGCAGTTGAACGTATTGTGTTCTGCTTCGAAATGAAAGCAGGAAAATGCTCTTAACCCCTTTAACTGAATTTATTGAATGACTGTTAATGTATGGAGACCGAGCTTTCGTGTAAGTGCGTCGCTAGACGTCATCTCTGCACTCACGTCACACTGCAGCAAGAGCCGTACACGATGCCTAAGGGCACCGAGCTGGAGGGGTACTGCATGGACCTGCTCTCAGAGCTTTCAAAGAAGCTGGGCTTCAAGTACAACGTGCACCTGGTGAAGGACGGCAGCTACGGGCGGCAGGATGAGCGCGGCAACTGGAATGGGATGATCGGGGAGGTGCTGAGAGGGGTAAAAGCCTGATGTTCCCTCATGCTAAAGAACGACAGATTTCCTGCAAATCTGCTTACCTGCCATATTGTCTCATTTGTTAAAATACTCACTAGTGGATTATGCTTCAGAATGTTTTCAGTTGCATATGTCAGCATATAGAATTTATGAAATGCATCCAGGCAAATCAATGGTACTTGTGAGGTGATTCACGCTCATGGGAGTTATAGGTACAAAGTTAGACTGCTGAAAGATTTTGATCAAAAGTCCTTGATCATTGCATCTATGCTTCCCGCTATCGCCATGCTTAAAGATCAGTGAACAGGATGATGAGACTGTACGATAGTAACTGATTTCATACTAAAAATGTCTGGGTTTGTGACTTATGTCCCGGGGATATGTTTAGGAGGCGGACCTAGCCGTGGCTCCACTGACGCTGACAGCCACTCGTGAGAAGGTTGTGGAGATGAGCAAGCCCTTCATGCAAACGGGAATCAGCTTCATCATTCACAAAGAAATGGGCTCAAACGATCCAGACCTGTTCAACTTCCTCGGCCCCTTCTCCACGGAGACCTGGGTCGGCATCCTGGTAGCATACCTGGTGACAGGAGTCTGCATCTACGTTGTCGCCAGGTGCGAACACAGCTCAGTAAAAACCATTCATGTAGCAGTAGGTGGTTTTATGCAGGTTTACAGTGGTTCATCATTTAATTCTTCTATATCACTTCAGTTTAATGTATTTTTTATGTAATGATAAAGTTCCCATGACAACCATGTTTTAAAAAATGCATAAGATATTGAACAGATCCTTGTTGACTGTAAAAAAAAAAAAATGTGTTGCAGTGACCAACCAGTAACTAAAATATAAATTGCAAGGGGTCATGATCTCACTCTCCAGAACTAATTTGCTCCCCAATGCCCATGAGCATGCAATAACTTAAATGAATTTCAAATGATCCTCCTGAAGCACTTATCCAGTGCAGGGTCACAGTGAGTCTAAAATTTCTTCTCCACTGCGCCACAGGGCAAAGACTCTGACAGAAAGGGCAATTTAGAGATGGAGTGAATACAAACCAGAGAGCTAAGGGATTACCTGCATGGACACGGGAAGAGCCTCACGCACACGGCAGAGACTAACCCGCAACGATGCTACAGTGAGAGCACAAAATAAGTTTTGTGGCATTAAATATCAGCATTTTACTTAAATAGTAGGCAGTGTTTTGTTACTTTGGAATCACAGCAAATGTCAGACCTTAATTTAAGCAATTCACAGCCATTAACAGATAGTATTCCTCCAGCACTCATATTCGAAGGCCAAATTTCCAAAATTCACTCCATTTCTTCCATCTTTTGTTGTTTTTGAGACGCGACCACCAATGACCTTAAGTAAAGCTGCTTCATCGTACATTACAGTATCAGGAATCGTAACTTACTCATGTCCTCATCTAATCCAACGAAAAACTTAAGTCCGCAGAAATTTTCTCAAATGTGTATCCTGTTGACTGTTGAGTGAGTTTAAGAAATTTATCAAAACAGGATGCTGGGAATTCATTTTGACTTATTAAACTGTGGATGTACTTCTGCACTGGTAGAACTGATCCACATGAAAGATAAAACATTAACACTTTACAATAATAATAGATACTTTATTAATCCCCATGGGGAAATTGTCTTTACACCTCCCTCGGCTTGCTCTTTGTGGAGTAAGTTGTCCAGGGCAGCCACCCCTGGGGTGGGAGCTGGGGGTTAAGGGCCTCGCTCAAGGACCCAGAGACGTGCTGACCTTGTGATTACAGGCATACAGGTTTAGCCCATTGAGCCACACACTGTTAACATTGATGTTAATGAACATTAATGTGTATTAATGTTAATGTTGATATTTCTTAGTAACTTAGCAGTAACTCAGTTACTACTCAAGGTCATATCGTAAACAAATATAGTTTATGGTTAATTAATACATTAAGTAAGAGTTAGTTAATGATTAATTAAGAGTATAATGGTACACTGTGCCCCCTCAAATAAAGTGTTACCAGTGAAACAGCAAGATTACCAAGGTTTTTTAAAGAAAGATTTTTATAATGCTTAGCTATATTTTCATCCTCAGTCCACACACATTACACATCACACATGAACACATTACACATCACACATGAACACAATACATTACACATCACACATGAACACATTACACATCACACATGAACACAATACATTACACATCACACATGAACACATTA
>JAODKF010000015.1:286119-297088 GCA_026779585.1 Mormyrus proboscirostris
CACATCACACACAAACACATTACACCCTGAAACACCCCACTATTTACCCCCCTGTGAAACATTAGCAGGACGCCAGCTCCTAATAAAAGCTCACTCAAGGGTGAAAACGGGTGGGAATGACGGGGTGGGGGTGGGTAATTATGGTGCATGGCTCAGCCCTCTTTCTCGTTGCTGACTTTGGGCACACAGGCTGAGTCCGTGTGAGTGGAGCGAGCCCCAGACGGAGGAGAACAGCTTCTCGCTCATGCACAGCCTTTGGTACACAGCTGGGGCCGTCGCCTTGCAAGGTAACAATGGCTGCATTGTTTGGGGGGGGGACGCCAAGCTGTGAGCCAGCGTGCCATGGGGAGCTCAGTGGGAAAGGTAATTTTAGTGGGCAAAGTGAAACCTTATTCTGCTTGATTTTCAGAAGGTGGGTTTAAATGTTATGAAAAGGTAACAAGAAACACG
Organism: Mormyrus proboscirostris; assembly: GCA_026779585.1. Classification (NCBI taxonomy): domain Eukaryota; kingdom Metazoa; phylum Chordata; class Actinopteri; order Osteoglossiformes; family Mormyridae; genus Mormyrus; species Mormyrus proboscirostris. The sequence goes on from JAODKF010000015.1 coordinate 286,570, forward strand.
CGTCCCACCCTGACATAAAAATATTTGATCTTCTTCATTTGTCCTTCTTAAAAATAATTATATCCATCATCGCTTTATAGCATCTTGGTAAAAATCACATAATTCCAATTTTTTGGTCCTAGGAGCTGGGCCCCACCCCAAGGCCCTTTCAGGACGCGTGATCGTCGCCATCTGGTGGTTCTTTGTAGTAGTGCTCCTTGCTAGTTACTTCGCTAACTTGAGCTCAGCTCAGCAGTCGGACAAACCGCAGGTTTCCCTGGCGACCTTTGAGGACCTCGCCAACCAGGATATGATTGAATATGGAACCCTCAGTGCCTCTTCCACCATGACGTTCCTTAAGGTGTTCAGTCAAGAGTGTATCTCTACTCCAAAATAGTCTTAGAGTTAGTGTTGAAAGTGATAAAATTCTCTTTTTTTACCCAGTTAAGAAATGTGGTAGTGGTGAAGAGTTATTATAATAGTATTTACCAGTCTCTGTTCTGACGCTCATAGCACAAAATGTCACAGTATAAAATTTCTTCTGTTGCTGTTCCAGAATTCCAACAACCTGTTGTATCGCAGGATCTATGAGAATATGGAGAGGAAAAAAAGTTTGGTATCATCATTCGATGAGGGCATCCGCAGGGCTCAGAAGGGTAAATACGCCTTCATCGGAGAGTCCGTTTCCCTGGACCTGGCGGTGTCACGCTACTGCAACCTGGTCCGCAGCCGTGAGGTGATCGGAATGAGGGGGTACAGCATCGTGGGACCTATAGGTGATTCATAAGGCTTATTTATTCAATCAGACGCTAATGCTAAAAGCAGAAGGGAATGTTTTTAGTTGGTTTAAATGTCTCCCTGTTTTGCTCATCGCAATTAGAAGTAAAAAGAGATAAGAGAGTTGGATAATCAAAGCAAAATAATGGATGGATGGATGTGAGTTGCCTCCAAACTGGGTTATGTTCCAATACGGCTCCCCCGCAGGCTCACCGATGATGAAGAACGTCAGCGTGGCCATCCTGCAGCTGAGCGAGGCCGGAGAGCTGGACTTCCTGCGCAACAAGTGGTGGTCCAGCAGCTGTGTGCAGGAGGGGTCAGCAGCCTCCTCGGGGCACCCGCAGCGCCTGAAGGGAGCGTTTGTGGTGCTGGGCCTGGGCCTGGGCCTCGGGGTGATGCTGGCCCTGCTGGAGCTCGTCTCCAGCTCCCGGAAGAGTGCCAAAGAGCAGAAGGTGAGAGGAGTGGCGGGGACATGCATACGGGTCAGCGAAAGCCCCTCAGTGCAACCAAAACTATCAAGAAACAAGACTTTCACATCTGTGGTGCCTATGGTTGGTTGACTTGGAACAATGGGATGTGCATTAAATTTCCCTAGTGTGGGATCAATAAAGTCCTTATCTTATCTTATCTTATCTTATCTTATCTTATCTTATCTTATCTTATCTTATTGCACCAATATGTGAATTGCAGACCACACTGATCACTAATCACTAATCCTCCAGACCATTTAGCTTTACCAGCCTAATTCCTCCAATCACTGCAGCCATGCACATTCCCACCAGTGAAGAATTTCACTGTGACATTTCTCTACTGCCTGACAGCTGTTCCTACTGAACCCCACACGCACATCCAGATTGCATCCTGCCTTTGAGCTTCCTTCGTCCGTCAGTTGAAGTTGAAATGCCGTGCTTGCGGAGAATCGCCAACGGTGCACGAGCTGCTTGGCTGGGGTAACACTAACTGTCCACATATCTGACCTTCTCTATCCCACACAGAAAAACTGCTGTTCCGTGCTGTCAGCAGAGCTGAGTCAGCGTCTGGGGACGAGCGGCGCTCAGAAGACACAGGAGACCACAGACAAAAGCAAACCATAAGCACCTGGCCACAATTAAAGCAATGCATACTAACCAGGCCCGAAAATGCAGTTGCCGATTTATTCATGACTGTTCCATTAACCTCTCTCACAAGCGGATGCTTCTCAACACTCTGTAGGACGCCTGTCAGAACCTGTGGAACTTTTCAGAAGTAGGCCGATTAGTCTGAGTACAGGATACGCTGTAATATCCCACCCCCGTTATATTTTGCTTGTGTTTATATTACGTTAATTTTTTTTATTGTTGTTATTAACAGAATTTGGCACATATGAGCTGCGGGATTCTTGTTTTGATATTCCTCTATGTGTTTTTGATGCACTAAACAATAAAAATTGTGTTATGTGGATAAAAATATGCAATCAGTTTTCTTAATTTGTGTTTTGATTTTAATATTGTATACCCTATGGTCAGTATATTGTAATATTAGGTTTTGGATTTGAGGAAGCACTTCTTTACACAGCGTGTAGTTAGAGTATGGAATAGTCTTCCTGCTAGTGTAGCGGAAGCTGAAACCCTGGGTTCCTTTAAGTCACAGCTAGATAAGATTTTAACAACTCTGAGCTATTAGTTAAGTTCTCCCAAAGCGAGCTTGATGGGCCGAATGGCCTCCTCTCGTTTGTAAACTTATCATGTTTGCACATTTCTTATACCAGAAGTGAAATGAAAAAGACTAGGGCGTTTTAGAGGTTTGGAAAATATATTAATTAATGAACAGACCAGTTATTTGGGGGTGGGGGGGACGGCGACAGCAGGTTAAGTAGATTGATTAAATTAATATAAATATAAAGTGGGATTGCAGCTGTACCAGACATTATAAATGTATTACCTCATTGACTGGTTCTCCATAGTGGCTCCCTGTTGGCTGTCATGGATGCTGTGTTTGGTCTCTCTCTATGTGTAATACCATAGAGAGCACATCTGTAGTCCATAGTCCATATAGAGAGTACTGTAAACAGTGAATAGGAGCCCTCTCACTGATTTCTGCAAAATTCCACTAAATGCTATTTCTTTCTCCAAACCCCCCCAAAATGAGCAGCCTCTAGATTCCTCCGATGCACTAATTGCACATCTGCTGGATGCTGTACAGCTTAAAACCAGCCAGCAGTGATCCCCGAACGAGTGCTGTGAGTAGGGAGGATCCACTTTTATACGTGTTCATCTTTCAGCTGCGTCTGGGCCGAATTTGACACGCTTTGCAGCTTTTCCCGTGATTTACGTCCGTTCATAAATTCAATTTCTGAAATGCATTTACAGAGGGGGAAGTCCTCTGTGCATCAGTGGCCCTGACATTTTCACGAAGTACATTCTTGCCTACAAAAATTTACGGCAACTGAAACTTGTATTTAAGCATTTGTGTAAAGTTCTCCAAAGGTTTCCCACCTGTTATTAATTTTCACATAGGTTTTGTATTTTTTTCCGCACCATGAATGCATCCAAAGGAAATAGATCAGTATTCCTTTGCTCCCAGCCAGATGGTCCACGTTTTTCCTCGCTCCCAGCTCCGTGCTAGACAATCACATTTTTGCTCCCTCCCCACACCTGGATGCAAAAATGCAGACTATCTGTGGGTTCCCAAGGACTCGAGCACGTAACACTGCAACAGAGGCAACAGTTCATCTGCATCATGTGGTCGAGTGGTGGAAGAAAACTCATTGACAGAGCAAGACATGCAAATGGCAGAAACAGTTCTACTAAGGGACCAACTTTATTGATCCCTATGGGGAAATTCTCTTTACGCACAACCCCCAACTTGCTCCCTGTAGGTGAGAGTAAGCTGGCAATGAAGGGCAGCCACCCACAGCAGCACCCAGGGAAGGGGGGGGTTAAGGGCCTCACTCAAGAACCTGCAAATGTGCAGAGGCTGGGCTTGAACCAGCGACCTTCTGATCACAAGCACAGAGACTGAGCCGCACGCTGCCACCATGAAAAACCATATCTGTGGGTACCTGAGGACCAGGCTGGGTAACACTGCTATACAGTCTCACCACCCTGCTTCCAGCACTCTGGATCTACTGCTGCTCCAGCTGATTGATAGCTGGCTGAATTTCTCCTTCAGCACCCTGGATCGTGGCCACCTGTCAAAATTTCAGCGGCCATCTTGTTGCTTGGAAAATCAAAAGCCCCAACCCAGGCCGCACCCCTGCTTCCACCCACAAGGAAAGCACTAATTGACCCAGCTGGCTCCACTTTCCCGGAGGCTTAAAGAAGAAGGAAAGGGCAGCCCGATTCAGGACAAAGAGGGGAGAGTGCGGCAGTGCTACGTAAACCCTGGCTTTAGCAATGCTAAGCCCTGTATAGGCCACCTAACAGTTGGTTGCCCTAAATTAACTGGCTCCCAGCTCATCTCCCCACAGCCCTCGCTGACATCTCTCTTTCTCTCTCACCCAGACAAAACTGGGAACAAGTAGATGTGTCTGGCAAGCAGCCGTGTCTGCGGTCCCCTCCTTTTTGACGGGGCCTTTCTGGAACCCTCTGCTGGACCATAAAAACCCACTTCCTAACCCCCCCCATTGGTGTTGATTTGTGAGACCAGTTCTCAATAAAACTCATCTAGACAGGGCACTCACCCGTGACAACCTCTGTGCTTGTTTCCGACTCAATATAATACTATGATTTAAGATATTTACATATTTATCAGACGCTTTATTTTTTTTTTGAAAAGCAGGGTCAGCCAGTCACTGGAGCCACGGAGGGTTAAGGGTCTTGCTCAGGGGACCAACAATGAAATCACTCTTCGAACCATGGGATTGGAACCAGCAACCATCCGACCACAGACCAAGATATTTACTTATACGAAGTGACAGAAGCTTATATGTTTGAATGTATGCCATTATTTTGGGTTTGAAAGTGATTGAAGAATTGAGGTTAAAAAGGAATTTAGTGCTTTTTTGCCCTTCCTGCAACATTTTGTTGGTTTTGCAGAGAATCTGAAGTGCTGCTTCCAGAAAGAGTTATATCAAACTGACTATATAAAAAAATATAAAAATGATATATAAATGTAATTGGCATGAGTGCCATGTACACTTGTGTGAGATGGGCACTCATTAGCTCTGATGAAATATGGATGGCTTCTGATTTATATCTATGGTAGGATTTGCACTCTTACATTAAATAAATCATGCAAATATTTCTTTTTTTCCTCAGAAAAAGCACCTGATAATGAGTATAAGTATCTAGCTGTGGATGCCTTTGGAAAGCCACTTCAGACTTTAATAAAAAATACTATACTATTTTTTATAGCCATATTTATTTAGACACTTGTAGATGATGAACATCAGATCTGTGACTGGGTAAAAGCAAAGAAATCAGCATGCTGCCTCCTTCCAGCGTCACAGATTCCAGGGCATCGTGAAGGGGGGAAGTTAGGACAATTCCAAGGGCCCCTGAGTGATGGGGCCCTAAAATATTTGCAAGATAATTAGATTGGTCTGGGTCTGGCTTGGAGGACCAGTATGATATTTTCATCAGGCCCAAAACTCACCAGCGACACCCCTGCATAGACGTGAACAACCTGGGAAGCTGACTGTCAGCCTGAGGAATGTTCTTCACCTGCTTATTTATTTATCGCATGTTGTCATACATATCAGATACTATTTACTGTGATGACTGCAAAGATACAGCGTACTGTAGTTGCTTGCATCCTAAAAATTAATTTAATTCAAAATAAGAAAAAATACTTTTTTCTCCAGTAGTGTAAGACCTTTTTGTTTTTGGAAAGGCATTATATTGTATATGATGGTTGAAAAAAGACATCTTGAATGTAGTTAGACTCCAGCTGGGTGAGATCTGGCAGGTGGCAGTAAGCACTGCCTTTTAATTTGTCATGTAGACTTTTGTTTTGCATCAAGGCCCTTGAAGAAAGGAGTACTGAGCAACAAAGTGTTGCCATGGAAACGGTTTCCATCAAACCAGCCATCCATATTCCAGCTCTTGTCATATTCTCTTCCCAGAACAGACACCTTACACATGGACTCGACAAACTTCAGACTGTGGATATGCCCAAATTGTGTTTTTAAGAACAATGACAAGTTTCCACGATCCACAAAAACAGTTTTGACTATAGCTGAAATCCCGCTCCGGCGAAGTGGCTAGGGCTTGGGGTTAACTCTGCTGTCTGACAGCTTTTGGGCTGCAAATCCACATCAGGATGGATACGCTAGCGTTACCTTCCTTCACACACGTTTTATTTCAGCGTAATACACAAGTTTTTTCGCCTTAAATTTACGAAATCCTGCTTTATAGAGCACTGCGGACAAATGATTAGGTTATGACAAAATGCCTTTTAAGCCTTACTCAATAATACCCAAAAGAATGAGCTACGATTTATGTTATTTCTGAGGAAGCTGGCTGACATTTAAGGAAAACTAGAGATGCTTAGTAGTAGCTTAGTCGCAGAAACAGCCGCAGACTATAAGCGCAAAGCGATCCCCATGTTTTAACGCATAGCTTAAGTTAAATGCACTAAGGTGGAGATGCACTACTTCTTACGACTTCTTTGGCCACGCCCTCCGGTCTGCACGCCGTCTCGTTGCTAAGGACGCGCTACCGTTGCTATGTCGGTGAAGTGCGCGGCTTGTTCCGGGACTGTACTAAAACACCCTCGTTATTTAAAACGTGGTTGGCCTGCTTATTAGATGCATCTCTGAGTGATACTTATTCGTTTTGTGTTGCCTTTCGGGTTCGGTGTGAACGTGTACCCTAACAGCTACGAGGGCCAGCGGAAAACAGGTAAAAAGCACGGTACACCCGCCCACCTGACACCGGCACGGGACGTGGCCGTCATCAGCAGTTGAGTCTTTATACAGGAATAGACGCGCCTTTGAACATGGAAATGATTGCGTGAAAAGAAAAAAAACATTTTAAAAAGTCTGATTTTGAATATTTTTGCTGTAAAACTAAAATAAATAACTAGTCATCCACTTAACAGGTTGTTAATCTGTATGTTTGGTTTTTGACTTCGTCAGGTAGTTTGGCACGTGGCCAGTCTTTTAATTATTACCATTTTCGTTGAAGTTGCTTTCAGAGTGAATGTTTCAGTTATTTTTAATGTATTTTGCTAAGGCACTTCAGCATACAGTCTTGCAGCCGATGTGAAATGAACGTGTTGAGAAACAAAAATATGGTCTGGGCTCTGTCTCCGCTGGCATTGATTTTACATCCATAAGCTCGCTGAGTACCTTGAAGGAAACGCTAGGTTTCAGGATGTACTGCACCATTGCTGCGGGGTACCGCTGCTTGGAATGTGATGCTGTGACCCATTTCTCTTTAATCTTTTTAGTGTTAAGATGATTTGCTCTGATTGTTACAAATAAAACGGTCTGTGTCTCATACAAACAGCAGCTCAGATACCGTACTTTATATACTGCATGGTGTGTTTTGCGCTGTAAACTTATAAATCCAGGGCTAGCTTTGGACTTTGGGGACCCCCACGGTCCCACAAAAGTTTTGCCGACCGGTGGGGGGGGGGAGTCCGACGCAAAATACCCGGTTTGCCAGATGGCCAGTCCAGCCCTGACTGAATCCGTTTTCTTTACATATTTACATATAAGCAGAATTTGCATCTGAGACTAACAAATATCGTATATTTGCATATTGTATATTTTAAATTAACCAACAGCAGATTAATCCAGGCTCCAGTGTAATTGCCATCACTGAAGCTACTCCCATAGCGGCCCACGACGCCGTCCCCAACAGCCAGGCTGACGGCTCTGCGCTCTTTACTGTATTTTTCAGTATGAGAAGCACTAAGCTGCCTGCAGGAAACGCCGTAAAGTAATCTTCTCTGATGACTTTTCCTTCACTGTGTTTTTTCCCCCTTTTTTCCAATGGACTCGTGCAGAGTCTATTGAAAATGAGGGAAATTATAAAGCCCCAAGAGCCCCAATTTCCATTGAAAATCAAGGGTAATGCGCATTGCTGCCCGCCTGTGTTACGAGTTTGCAGTCTTCGTGTTGTCATGGAGATTTTTTTTCTCAGCTGGGTAATATTTCTTACAGGAAATAATTATTCAGTTCACAGGATAAATGAATATCCTATGTATAAAATGTCTGTATTCATTATACGTGTATACGTATAGTCAATTCTGTTTGCCGGAAATAAAGCGGTTTTTATGATTGGGCTGATTGGCGTCGTTTCTTTGTGATTTGTTCTTACCATCGATCTTGCATTTTCCCCCTCATTATAATTTGCCACTTAATATACGCCTTTCTTTTAAAATGATCGACATTGTCTTGTACATTGATGTCTATTCGGATTGTGGTGTGACGCCTGTGAGCAGGTTTGCATTCGTTAGGAGCATATAGAGACGGCGGCTACCCGCGGGATCAGGCAAACTGCATGGCCAGGAAGGACGGCAGTTTCTTTGTCGATAGGTGGATGGAAGGGGCCTGGCGGAGATACTGGACACGTTCAGGTGAAGCAGATCTGCCTTCAGGCCTGAGGCTCTATACCCACATTCCCATTCCCCTCGTCGTTCACTATATGCATTTCATACATTCAAAGAGATGCGAAACTCCATTCATTTTCTAACCACTTATGCAGTACAGTGGGGTGGTTCGGAATCATACGCGCAATTTTCCACAAAAATTCAAAAATTTAATCTGTATAATTTGGGTTATTGCGTAAGTAATGTCTTTATGCTGCCAGGACTAGCTCTTGCTCTCACCGGTGTTGCAATATTGTATTTACGTGTGGCACATGCACATTAAAGGGAAAACACTTTTTGTTAAACTGAAAGCATAGCACAGGACCAAGGCTAGGAAATCAAACTGAGACCAAGAGCATTGTAACTTAGAAATGTAAATCTGAGCCAGACAAATCATTCAGCCCAATGCGTACGTTAAGAACGAATACTAAGTCTTACTTTACAATACCTGGGGTAGTAGCTAGGTAACCGTAGTGCCGCCTGGATTGAAATATTTTGACAAATATTGTTCATAAAAATATTGAATATATTTTTAAATATCTCAAGCGTATTGTGTTGATACAATGAATGCATTAATATATGGTATTAAGTTGGTTAATTATATACATTTTTTATAAGCGCTGCTATGGATGGTTATAATATAAAATGTTTTCATAATGTATTTCATAATGTATTCATTTTAGGGCTGCCACTATTTTTCTACTGATTAATCTATTTAACGATTGGTCAATTAATCTAAACGATTAATTTGGCTCTAGAAAATCAACTTGACCGTTCAATTTTATTTTGAGACCAACAAACTATATGTAATTGCAGGATTTTAGATAATGGACGCTGACTTTTTGGTACCATATGACCATTATTTTCTCCCACAATTCGATAATCAGATCAGTAGTAACGCTAAAATATTAATGTGATGCATATTGTATTACGGAGGATTGAAGAGGAGGTGGGTCCAAACAACTAGAGGAGGCAGGTCCAACCTATCAGATGTCTTGGTCTCGCCTCCTGTATTTGCTTGGACCCTCCTCCTCTACAATTTTATTGGTTATTTCTCGGAACCAATCATTTTTCATTCTGCCCTCAGAACATTTTTGTGCAAGTAAAAATCCTACTAACCTACAGTCGCCTCTGTCCTGCAATGGTGGCTACCTGCACCATACAAGCTTCAGACAGTTGGCTGTGATTAACTGTAGGAATGTATTATTTTAGCTGGGGCTATAAAAATATGTAGGAAATTTACAGAAAAATAATATGGTTTTAATATGCTGTTAAACGCATGACTTTCAAATGATACGATACAATGGATAAAGGCGGACAAACATACGAGGGCACATTTAATGCAAACAAAAATCACAGGCAATGGTAGATGCATTACAGGTACAAATGTCCGAAAAAATATTTTATAACTACAATAACAACATCCTGTTTGATCAGGGTGCTGACGATTAACAGTCCGTCTCTCTCCGGGAGGCTTTTTAAAAACGGGATACGATGTGCTATTTTTTATATTTGCCTGATAGGAATGGAGACAAGTAGGAAGGAGACTGGCTTTGTGATCAATGACAAGGTCACGGCGTCATGTGCTACAGCAACGGCTCCAATTATGAGGTGTGTTCAGCTAACTCCTCTTGGGAAGCCGACACCTAACTCGAGTCACAACTGCCTGTTTTTCACTTTGATGAACTACTACTGTCGGTGGCCCAAATTTGCTTCAAAAGCATTTTTTTCCTCTGTTCTCATTTTGGAAAGATCTAAGGAGCTTTCAATAACATTTTACCTTTGGACAGCGTAATAGGTTAGGATGCATTAAACAAGTAGTAATTTGCCTTCTTTCCCCTTAACTTAAACATTTAATTAATTAATTAATTTATATTTAAAACACTGGATTAAATATTATGGGTGCTACAGTTTCTGCCTGTATTCCAAAGACATACAGTTAGGTTAGCTGTCTGCATGCAGTGTGTGAATACGCCCTGTAATGTACTGGCAGCCCATGCAGTAAGGGTAACTGTCTGTATGCAGTGTGTGAATATGCTCTGTAATGTACTGGCAGCCCATGCAGTAAGGGTAACTGTCTGTATGCAGTGTGTGAATATACTCTGTAATGTACTGGCAGCCCATGCAGTAAGGGTAACTGTCTGTATGCAGTGTGTGAATATGCTCTTTAATGTACTGGCAGCCCATGCAGTAAGGGTAACTGTCTGTATGCAGTGTGTGAATATGCTCTTTAATGTACTGGCAG
>JAODKF010000015.1:311982-322341 GCA_026779585.1 Mormyrus proboscirostris
GTCTCCATTAAAGAAAAAAAAAATCGCATTTCTCTGGGAGAAGATGAAAGATGCTGTCTCTCAGCTGTCTGGTATGTTTGTGATAGTACACTTGGGAGTAGATTCATCGTGTGATATGCGGGCTGCCTGTCTGCTCTTCGAGATGTTTTTTAAAGATTTAAAAGCGGTGTTTTATGACTTTTTTAAAAACCTTGTGGATCTGTGATAAAATCACCCACAAACACATTTTTCTGTAGGTGAGGGTTTTGATTACATCAGAATAATTATTAATTAGATAATAGTTTTTTGACAAGGATATAAAAACTTTGCACAGCCCGTCAACACAATTTCAAAATGTATGTGGGACTTTTCATATTTAATTATGGTGTGATATTTTGACCTACAGTGACTGTGTGAAAAAATGTGGGATGGTAGTAACCAAAGTATAGAGTGTGTGGGTGTATAAAGTGTAATATAGAAAGGTTTTTTTATCCTGTATTCTATATCGTATCTTCCCATAGACGTGTCTGACAAATAAGGTTAATTGAAGGGTTTTTTAGCTAGAGTGGAAAGTCTTGCTATTGTAGTGTAGTTAATGATGTGTTTGAGTTCACTTTTATATGGCACACTGTGGTAATTGCTGTGACAGTATGTAAGGTATCCAGAGTCATTCATTTATGTACTAATAGTGGGATGATTGTGATTTTTGCCTTGAGATGGGCTGGTATACCATCTAGGGTATGCTCTACCTCACTGCTTCCCAACCCAGTCCTCGGGGACCCACAGATGGTCCATGTCTTTGCGCCCTCCCAGCTCCCAGCTAGACAGTCCACATTTTTGCTCCCTCAAACTTCCCTACTGACTGGGAGCAAAAATATAGATTTTCCGGGGGTCCCCGAGGACTGGGTTGAGAAACACTGCTCTACCTTGTGCCTCTTGGGCACCAGGCTTGTCATACTGGATCTATGGATGATTGTAATTTGCTGCTCCAGGGTCAAATCTATTGGAATGGCTGCAGCTGTCCTTGGAAATTGCCCCCCTCATGCCCCCTCCCGCCTACACCTTCCTGTGTTCCTTGTGCTCTCTTGGCTTGAATGTCACTTGCTGATGACCTCTTGGCACACAGCTTGTTTGAGATGATTGGTCCGCTGCAATGCCCTTCTTCTGCCACCAGGGGTCGTGCTTGGTTTAGGTTTGACAACAGAATTCTGCCAGTGGGGATCTGTCCCATGGTAGTGCCATACTACTCCATATCAGTTTCTGCTGAATTGCTTTAATACATCACACTCTTCTCTAGAACAGTGTTTCCCAATCCGGTCTTTGGGGACTCACAGACAGTTCACGTTTTTCCTCCCTCCCATAAATGTGAACTGTCTTGCAGGGAGCTCGAAGGGAGCAAAAACATTGACCGACTGTGAGTTCCCGAGGACCGGATTGGGAAACACTGGTTTAGAAAAAATATTATTATAATATTTTTTTCGAGTAGTGAGGAGGGGGGTTATATTTTGTGCAAGATTCTAAGTCTATTTGGCCTTTAGGAAAGATAACATCAACATCTTAATTATTCTTATTATATTTTCTGCTACACAGTTTTCTTGTAATATTTGGCAGGAATCTTTATTTTAGTTCATTGTGTTTTGACAGGTTGTTGTGTAGCTTGCTTGACTGGACCAGAAAAAGTTTGTTCTCAGTTTACATAAAGGAATATTCCCATATGCGGCATTACGCGACCTCTGCAATAAAGGTACTGCAGAAAACAGTTCCTTCGCAAAACTTGTCCTCTCCGTCATGGCAGCTGCCTCTTCCGTATGTGTCTAAAACTTTTCTTTTCATTCTTGGGCAATATCGACTCTTCCATTTGACAAGCATTCCCAGCTGTCCCTGGATTTGGGGGAGATTTTCTCAAGCGCCGTCGGATTTTCATGCTGAGCGATCGTCGTCCTGCATTTCTAAGAAAATTCCTGAACCGGAATTTGGTAGGACTTTGGATTTCTACCTTTTCATCTTCCTGTTCAGTTCAGCGTGCTCTGGGTTACCGCAATGCCAAAATCTCCTTCCTGAATTCCAACACCTACCATCTTTTTTTGTAGACTCTCCGTCAGAATGACACCCGGCGACGCAGCCTGTCCCCACACGTGCCGATATGAGATACAGTTAGCGTGGGCGCTCATGCTAAATCCCTAGTTCTATCAGTAATGTATAACGATAAATGTTAAACATTGCTACACTTTTTGGAACCTCAAGTAGGTAACAGGAATTCCTTATGCTTTATGCTTATTTTATTTACACTTTATACTTTTGCACTTATTTTGAAGGAGGTAGTTGATTCGTATGAGAACTGTACGGACAATGACAAGCCAATGGGTTTCAGTGACGCACAAAGGAAAAAAAAACACAAAAAATACCAAACTGCTTGTAATTCTCTTCAAGATAACACCTGCATGTCAGGGAGTGGGGGGGAGGTGGGTTGTGGATAGCCGTTTTAGGAGATTTCTTAAATTATCTTATAAAAAAAAGCATAATAATAAAATGACAGTTATACATTTCAAATCTGCTTTGCTGAGCACTCTGGAGCATGCGGCCATATTGGGTCCCTGCATGAAAACGAATCAGGCTCAGTTCAGCTGGAGAAGTTCTTTTTTTAACGGTTGAATTGTGAGCCGGAGGGTGAAAAACAGGGACACAGCAGAGCAGAGCTGCAGGGGATGCTGGTTCATCTGTGACTGAGCCTGTGTTTCAGTTACACTTCAATAAAACTACTGTGCATTTTTTCCGTTTACTTTTTATTTCATAACCCCCTATAGAGACGGTCTGTATTGCTATCCTTATTATCATAATTTATACTCGATCATCTCATTATTAGGTGTCGATGTCACCTACTACAGCCTATATAACAGGCATTTCTCCAAGACACCCTGGTTCACAAAGGCATGTAATGATGAGCTTCTTCATGTTGTTGCTAGCTGTCCTCTTCTGTTTTTCAATGGTCGTCTCCAACGAGCAACTTGCATTCATGTGCCCATTAATATGGCAGCGCATTCAGAACATCGGTTGTTCAAGGGCTGAAATAACAGGGCCTCTAAGGGGGCTCGAACGCGCAGCCTCTGGGCATCGCGATCACAAGCGCGCAGTGCCTTACCCAGCCGTCTTACGCCTAGATAGCTTACGTCTACTGATTTAGGGAGGGGTAGGTATGCCTGCCAGTCAGCGGGGAGAGAACAGAGGCCTCCGCTGGCCCAGCAAAGACCAGAAAGTTCAAAGACTTTCAGTGGATTTTATACTCGATCCGATCACACATTTATATCGACAGGCTGGTCCGCGCTTCAGAAATTCTGCACCGTGCTTAATCACTTGGCTTTGCATTATTTATAAGCTATAATTTATCATAGTCCTTTTAATCTTTTTTTAATGTGAGTCATATATTTATACATATTTGTGTGTGTATATATGCGCGCTGTGTGTATATGGTGTATATGTACTGTATATAAATGTTTTTGAGTAAATATGCATAGTGATATTCTGTTTTCACAGCTCAGTCCCTGCGGTGTTTGAAAGTCATTGGCAGATCTCATTTTTTAAAATTACAGGTTGTACATATTTTTTTTAGTTATAAACTCTAGGTCAAACCAACAAGGTGACATACTTGATATGTAGATATCAAATACACAGCTTTTGTCTTTTTTCAGTCAGCAAGATGTTGGATACAGCTGCCAAATGTTTGAACCAGAATATCCTGTCTTGAAATTTGAGACATTGCACCTTCTGGTAGCTTGTTTCTTCATGATGTTTGTTCAGTGTGACTGCATAGAAACATAGCATGAAGCAATGTTCAAAGCAGCAGCTTTGGATGTTAGAAAAGCCATTAGCCAAACTAGCGAAGGTGAAGTTTATATATTTCATATTTCTTGAACATCTCTTTTAAATATCATCACAGTCCATTGCTAAATAATAAGTAATGGAAGAAGGATGTGTGGTTTTCTGTTATACATGATAATAACTGTGAATTAGATGTATACAATAATAATTTTTAAGAATTGCATAAAAGAGAAATGTAGGATAGACTCTAAGGGTTGTTTTGCGTGTTAAATTAAATTCTGTATGCGACTCGGTTAAAAGACAACGATCTATAAATTTTCCATTTCTTTGCCCTCTCTGCGGTCATGACGGAACGCCATTGGTTGGCCATCTGTCCGCATCGGGTTTGTGGAACGTGAATTCAGATGTGCTGCGTAGTTTATCCATTCTTCTTAAATTCTAGTCTCACCATTCGCATTTCAGTAAACACCTAACCTGATACATGTGTTTGGCTCAGGTAATGTTTGGATAAATATTAGGCTTATATTTATGTATATTCAAAATACAAAGAAATACATATGAGAGGTAATTATGTTTTTAAATCCAGTTAAACAGGATTACTAAGACAACTTGAGGCATATAAGAGGAAGGAAGCATGTTTCCGTACATGCCCTGAAAAAGATGTGGTATGACAAAGTATAGCAATTTATAAATGTCATTACTGGTGATTTAAGACATATTATTTGAACCTGCATACAGAATCATTTAGAATTCACGTTTCTTTGTACAATATCAGGTTGTTCCAAGATTTCCACATTCACTGATTATTTATATTAGTACCTGTAAATACTCTATGTATATATATTTATATATTAGCCACCTCGTCTCTCGATGTCTGGCACCAACCACCAAAACCAATTCCTCGTATGTGTGAACACACTTGCCAATGAACTCGATTCTGATTCTGATTCTGTAACAGTCTATGATAGCGTTTTTGTACTTTACAATTTTAAACTGACCCGGTTTTAGTAAAGGTCTGGAGTCGCGTGCATGCTTTATTGATCACCAAGCGACAGTAGAACTTTAACTAGATGTTAAATGTTAAATTTCCATTGTAGCTGACTGAATTAGCCAACTGATTACTGCATGTAGGAGATGTGTGTTGTAGATAAGATAAAAAAATTATTAGTGTTCAGTTTACAATCATGTGGAACTGACCATTTCCTTTTTATCAGATTTCCAAAGCTTCATATCAGAATTTAAAAGAATAATATCAAATTTTCAAGGATTGACATCGCAGCGATCCTAGGCGGCTGGTGACGTGGGTGGGGCCCTTTCCTGTGGTGAGGAAGAAGACGACCTGAATCACATGATAATTTGCTATCAAGTGGTGCTCTCAGAACTGAGAGCAGAACCTGCATTTGGCAGCAATGTGGATGCTGTGGATGTGCAGTTCTGGTTACAGAAGTCGTCTGAAGTCCTTAGAGCGTCAGCGTTTTGAGACAGCTGAGCTTGAGAACACGTGGACGAGCCCCGGCTGCCGGCCCCTGGAGTCTTGCTCAGGGCTGCAGACTCATCGCCGACGCAGCTGAGGTGACCTCCTCCAGTGGAGACCAGGGTTGAGTCTCACCACCAACTGAGATGATCCGTTATCAGGAAAGGTTAAAATAATGTTGCAGTTCTCTTCCTCCATTTTAGTTTCTACAAATTCCTATAACCGTGGTTTAGATGAATGGTGACTCACTTCAAACACAATGATGATAAGCTGATTTTTTATGCAAGATATTTCACTTCTGGCCAGCTGCTTTTCAGCTAGCTGCTAAGTTAATCTTGTCTCATTTTCTGGCCTCATCAAAGCAGGTTCTTGTTCTGTTCATACTTGCTTAGAAAATAGAATTACCTCTTTTTCATTTGCGAGATAATGCGCTCGTCTAAATTAGTTTATCATACAATATTTGTTGATGCCTCTGGCCAGCAAGACACCCTAAACACAAATATAAACCAACATTTTTCTGTGATGTTACTGAAGAATGAATATAAGTGTTACTATATTGTCAACATCTTGTGTCAGTTTCAGTCTGTGAAAGGCTGCATCGTCCTAAGCTTCTTCCCAGCACGCTTAGCCTGGCGGCATTGTATTGGTGAAAGGAAACCATCTTTTATTTGTTGGATGCATCTATATACACATTTCAGCCATTACAGTGCTCAAGTGACCCATTTTCTAAGCTAAAAGATGGAGAGTGGTGACCAGTTTGAAAGTGGAGGATTTACTGCAGTGATTTCAGCTACTGGGGTCATTTGAATGTCTTGTTAGATCCATTGTCACGCCAAAGCTTTTATCAATCAAGGCCTTTATGTCACGTCAATATATAAACCCTCATTGACATTTCGACATGTTTGATGTGATAATGGTACTTATGTATTTTATTTGGCACTATTTATTTACTTTATTTAAGGAAACTTTGGAATAGCTACATTTGAAAAATCGTCAAGTGTTTTAATTAAGGGTTTGTTGTAGGGCTGTTTTGTGTGATTCATGTGGGTTTCGCTGGTCAACAAGCAGCACTTAGCTCTGCCTGCTCGATACTAAGCGCGGCAAAATGAAAATGCCTCCGTGATTCATGGCAGCGAAGCTGGAATTGCAAGGTGTGAGCATAAAGCATGTTTCTCTGGCCGGGACAGGCTGCCGATCCTGACACTGCCAAAATGCGATGAAGGCCACAGATGGGACACAACCAGCTCGTTCGGTCCAGGAGACCTAATTACACTTCTGAAGGCAGAGCTGCAGAAGTCCCGAATGTTTATTACCTGTCCGTGACGCTTCCACCCAAGTAGGCCCCTTCTGATGTGGCTACTGAATCATAAAGCACTGTCCGCCTCCATGTACTGCAGTTTACCCGCCGAGCCAGGCTGCAGCTCTATGATGGTGTTACAGACGCCGGGGGGTGTCCCTGATCAGACGCCCTGGGGTGCAGACTGGTGTCCCACGTAGAATTGAAAAACAAGGGGAAAAAAAAATCAGCAAAGCACAACAGCCGCTGGAAGTAAAGCTTCCCTCAACCCAAAGATGGTTTATTTATGATGGAAAATCCCAAGTGGGCGGAGTTCAACAATAGGAACCAAGCAGAATTTGCCAATGAGAAGTAGGTTAAGCTGGCCGTTGATTGGCAGCACACAACAGTCCCGCCTACTCTGAGTCTTAAAGCTTCCTTCTCCTGTTCTTAACAAACTGCATGTCTTCCGGAGAGCGGTTGTTGTTCTGGGTGGCAGTGGCCCAGTGCGCATGACAGCGCTGCAGCTTGGCGCCCCATGTATGCATCCCAGGCCTCTGCTGGAGCCTGTGCTTCCCAGGACAGGCTCCAGATCACAGTGACCCTAATTAGATAAGCGGTTATTGAGCATGGATGGATTCCAGGCCCAGGAGGGGCCTCAGAGCAAGGTACTTAACCTGAATTTCTCCAGCGTTACATCCAGTCGTATAAATGACTAAGAACTGTGGCCGATCTCACTTTAAATAAAGTGTCTGCTAAACGACACGATTAATAATATGATGCACAATAATCAAAACAGTCATAATTAATTTGAATCCCCCCCCAGCATTAATTTCTTTACAGGTTCTGTGATGCTGCTTATAAAATTTGTTAGATTTACATTAGCACCTTCGTTTGCCTGCATAATGCCTTCGTAAACATTCAGTGCACCTTCATAATGCATTCATAGAACATTCATAAGCGGCATGTAAGCATACCTTTCCAGCCGTAGTATACATTAATAACAAACATTATATGATAATAACAAATCTTATGATTGTATATTGATTGTTATTAATGTATATTAAAGCTGCTAAAGTATGTTAAGATGTTATGGTATTCTTACATGCTGCTTATGAATGTTCTATGAATGCATTATGAAGGTGCACTGAATGTTTATGAATGCGTTATGAAGGTGATTGTACAGCGTTACATAAAAACTATATCCGTAAAGTGCCTCTCCACCATTTCCCTCTATCGTTCTCATTCTGCTCACCCCATATCAGCAGCAATATGTATAAACCATCTGGCTGGCATTTTGCAGATGTGAACAGTTAATATGATTAATATAATTAAATGCAGAGCTGTTAGTTCAACCTGTCTGACAGTATTTTAAAAGGCATATCCTGTTCCATTATTGTGTCTGGGTTATTTTCAGGTTTACCTTAATGTGCCTGCCTTATTCTCATAAGTGGCAAATAAATATGCATTCATTTCTGTTTCAATGATGAGGTGGATTGTTTAGATTAAAATCAGGGTGTATTTTTTTAATTGTTAAAGCTTTTATGTAATCTATTTATGGAGAGCAACTCATAGATATTGTGCATAATAGAGTGATATATTTGTGTACAATACAGTCTTGCTTTTCAAACATTAGTTTGAAGTATAGTATTGTCAACAGCTTAATGTGTGCCTGAACCTTGTCAAAGTCCTTAGGAGAACAACCAGAAAACTGAGTCCAGTGGTGTGTGCACGCCCCTCAGTCACGGGGAGGGTGACCCCGCTCGAGTGGAAAGACAGAGGCCGTAATCCTCACGCCGCACAAGCGGTTTTCGAGGAGTGAAGGTCGGCGCGGTCGCACCGGCTCGCCGAGCTCGCCTCGTTAATTCTACCCCCCCCCAACCCCCGCCCGGCTCATTGCTCTGCCGCTAAGCTCGGCGCGAAAGTTGACCCTGGGCTAATTTCCTCTAGCCTCTGCTCGTACCCTTTTAACGGGGTCCCAGAAGCCCCGGCTTGGCACGTGAATCCCACAGGCCTTCTTCATTAAGTCTCCCAACAAAAAAATAAGGACATCATTAAAGTCTCTGAGATTTGGCCTGCTTAATTAGCCTCTGCCTAGACTCCAGTAATAGACTGTATGTGGAGTTTTTCCCTGACTTCAGTCTGTTCACAGATTCTAATTTATTGCACTATATTAAACTGTCCCAGCTTAACGGCGAGGTTTTAGGGAAGGGCCGTGCTAGCCAGCCTGCTGTAAATATGGAGTTTCTGATCCATCACTTACATTGGATACCCAATATAACATCCTATCATTCATGAAGGAAGGGGAGAGGTTTTTTTTAAGCGAGCGAAAAATCGAAAATTACAGGAGTTTATTTGGAGTTTCTTTTGAAAGAAAGGTTATGGAGATCGGGCTGCCGAGCTTGATCTTTCTGTACTGGTGCTCTGAGATTTTATTCGTTGTGGATACTGAACCTTTATTTTTCTTGGAAATATTGCATTTTATCAATTATATTAATAAAGTTGCTCCATCTGGTTTGGTAATCAAGATGGTATGAAAGAAATGCCATTACATTTTATTGATCATCAGACATACTTATCCTTGGTCCTGCATCCATGAGGCCTGGTTCTGGTTCTGATTCTGAGCTAATAAATGAATGCCGCCTGGCTCCCAGTGGATTTCCCGGCGCTCCGAAGCCAGTGGCCTTTCTTGCATGTTATCCTTGGACCAGGTGGTTTCTGTTTCTCGTCCATGGATTTTCTGGCTCATGGAGACATAAAGACGATGACATTCCTGCATCCATGTGGCTCCATCTCAAGCCTTATCAAGCAAAGTTTTGTGACGAATACCTTAACAGAACACTAGATCAGTATATACAGTAATACTGCACCAAAGTCATCCATCCACTCATTTTCTGATACCGCTTGTCCTATTCAGGGTCATGGGGGGTCGGGGGCCTACGCTGGAGGCTAGGGGGACAAGGCAGGGAACAGCCCAGGATGGGGCGCCAACCTGTACCAAAGTTATGTATTTTTAAAAATCTGCATGCCCTCAATGCAAATTTTTTTTAGCTAATTGAAGAACAGCAATTGATATTTAAAAATAACAGTAAGGACATTGCTGGAGACGGAACAAAACAATATTCTTTAGATTACAAATTTGTTTTGCAGGATTTATTTATTGACAATATTTCCTCTTATACGGGTTGTGACATGTCATGCAGATTTAGTGAAACAGGTTATGCCTTAATTGTATTGAAATTCTTCACGCACTTTGTTTTCCTTACTCTTTTTAGTCTTTTCATAATTAGCTTTGAGCATGTAGATAACAAATATAAAGGTACGAACTGCTTGTAATGTCTTTGTGATAGGGTGCCATTAGAAATGTGGGCATTTTTTTTCAGAACAGAGTGATTAATCTGTCATATATATTTTACATGACGCATTGCATGCCGGATTATTTTTTTAGCGTTACTTTTAATTGAGTCACTGAAGCCACCATGAGTTATGCGTCAGATTTTTAAATGACGCTTTGGGAGTCAAAAAACAGGCAAGGATGCATATAAGCAGGGGATGATCAGATGACCAGACAGCAAGCCTGAGGTTACGTGGGGCTGCATGGAGCTGTTGCTGGCTTATATGCTTTGATTGAGTTTGCTAATGGCCACAATCTGATGGGGGGGGGCATTTTTGGGCACTCAAGAGAGCCATAACTTTAGCTTGCAGTCTTTTTATTACAAAGGACAAAATTAAAACTACTAGGGAACTTTTTTTATTAAAATTAATGGACCATGTGTTTTGCCATCAGTGAAAGCAATTTGCTGCACCCCCCCTC
>JAODKF010000015.1:322373-351880 GCA_026779585.1 Mormyrus proboscirostris
CTGATTGGTGAAACCTTGCGGAGACTTTGGTATTGTAATGCTAATGTGATT
The DNA here is from genome assembly GCA_026779585.1 of Mormyrus proboscirostris. Taxonomy (NCBI): domain Eukaryota; kingdom Metazoa; phylum Chordata; class Actinopteri; order Osteoglossiformes; family Mormyridae; genus Mormyrus; species Mormyrus proboscirostris. The sequence continues at coordinate 322,425 of JAODKF010000015.1, forward strand.
TAATATGTTTAATGTGCAGGTGTCCTTGTGGCAAATTGTGGCAAGTGCACAATTGGAGCAAGACGCCCATCCCCCTCCCACCCCCACACTTTGGGTTGTATTAAAATTTTTTAATAACTCAGACAAAGAGGATGAGATGTTGTGTAGAAACCGCTGAATCAGCCTCTGAAGTGCTGAGACTCTTCCCCTCTGTTATCAGTATCATCGGTGTCACATCACCAGCCCAGGAAAATGGCTTCTCATTCATTTTAATCCTGCCCAACCTTGTTTTTGCTATAACTATAGCATAACTATAGCAAAAACAGTCACCGCTTTGTTGCTCTGCTCTAACCAGAAACCTTGCCCAGATGCGTGAAGGTCTCCCATAGGCTCGCTGAACAGAACGTTGACAAATTACAGCCCGATTCACTAAAGCTTCCTCAGATGTTTTCTGCATTGAAGGACACATCCTTTAAACGCCCTGCTTTTATACAGCAACCAGCCCTGTGTGGCCTAACATTACTCTGCGTGGTTAATTTTCATACTGCAGTACATAATTTGTCCCTGAAAAAAACTAAAAAAAATATGCTTTCATTATTAAGACCCAGGCTGTACATTATATTCATTATATTCTAGAAATTATCTATAAATTCATTTATTGGTTCATGTTTTTATAAAAATATTAAAACGATAACTACGCAGTGTGCCATTTTCATGCTCATTTGAGAAGCAGCTAAAAAACATTTTTTCCGGTTCAGTAATAAGAACAAACTGTAGGTTTTTTTTATGTATAATTACACATCAGTCATTATTAAGATTTTTCATTAGCATTAAAAGCATGAGTAATACCTTTATGTATATTGTATGAGTGTGTATTAATAAATTACCTTTTCTAAGCATCTTTCCTATTTAAAAAATGAACTTCATTTAAGGAAATGTTTTTATTCTTGAGAGATGCGGTACGCCTGAAGCTTTGAGAAGAACCAGCAGGTCGAGGGGGTGGGTGTGAGGGGCTCGCTTCTGGGTCATTCAGAGAGCGCCACGCTCTGTGACCTACTTGGTTCTGCGAATCACTGACTGCATGCACAAGTTTAGCGATCGCTGGCCTGCTTCTCGGCTGATCGGTGCGGCTTCGCTGTGGGTTTGTAGCAGCAGAAAAACGGCTCGAGGTTGCCGCGAGGCAGGGTGAGAACGCAGAAGCTGCCTGGTCCCAGGAAATTCAAGATTACTTACTGAAATCCAACAAAAAGCACCCTTGACCCATTAGCGGAACAACATGTCAACAGCACATTTGTTTGTTTTATGTGGAAATATGGCAGTCGCTGATCTCTGCGTCCTCATTGGACCTTTTTAACGAGCGATTATTAATTGAAGCCAGCTGAGCTCAATCAAGTGGAAACGTACTACTTGAGGCGGACTTGCATGAAAAGAAGCACGATTGTGGGGGATGGCCCCTGACGGACGCGGCGGGCTTGCGTACCGTCACTCAGGCGGCATTGCTACAGCACAGCAGATCTGCCCCGTCTTCTCTGCAACCGCCGCTGTACCCTAAGCATACAGTGACTGCTTGTGTCCAGCTACTCCGTCAGAAACACAGGCACTGCAGCGCTAGTGAAGTTTTCACTGTATGTGATGCATAACTTACTCTAATTTCTCTCAACGATTTCTAAAAAAAAAGTAATTTAAATTTCTAAAAGCCTGCAAGTCTTGCAAAGCCCTCAGCGTTTTCACTGTTGAAAAATCTGCTCCTGCAGGAGCAGAGGGAGGGGAGAGACCAGGCTGTACTCCTCTCCCTCCTCTCCGATTTCTCCTTATTTGACCTCGTGGCCTGTGATTGGTGCCTACTCGGCTGTCCTGCTGTGTAGCTGCCAATCATCTTGCACCTGCCGCAGTAATGGCGATGGAGAAGGAGTGTGTCAAACATTAAATAGTATAGACAGAGGATGGGTGGCCCAGTGGGAGCAGCGTGGCCTTACATCTCCAGATCCTGGGAGGTCAGATCCAACTCCTGACTCTGTGTGTGTGCAGTTCTCCCCTTGTATTGTGAGTTTCCTCTTACTGACCTAAAACATATGGTTAGATGAACCTGCGACAATAAATTACACACAGCGTCTGAGTGTGTGCCTCATAATGGACAGACATACCGTGCTGGGTGTCTTCATTCCCATTGCATCTTGGGCTCCAGACTGACTGGGATGCTGTAATGGGTAAGTGGTTATAAAAGATGATTGAATAAGCAAACGGTTATTATCTTACAGGCAGGATCCGTGTCTGCCCTCCTGGTCCTGAAATGGACGACCAGCTTTTAAATCTTGCTTGAAAACGGTGTCAGGATTCAAAAGAATGAGAAGGAAATGGGCACAACTCAGCACGTTTTCTATAGACTCTTGGTTTCAGATGTGAGATCAGGAGGTTCAGCGAGTCCCTTGTTGTGCGTATCCATGCGCGGTTGCCGTCCGCGACGCCGACCGGCTCATGGAACACGGCGCCCAGCTGTCAGCGATGCTAAAACAGGCGTTTTCTGGAAGAGGACATGATGTTGGCTGCACCGTCTGCCTCAGCTGCGACAGATATCACGTTTCAGAACGTCTGCTCTGCGACAGCGCCGGTGCCCCCCTCCCATTCGCGGGGCTCACACTTCCTGTGTCCTCAGTCATGCGACACGGGTCAAAGCGGGGGATGTTAATCCAGCCTCTTTCCAGCCCCCTGGCTGATTTAATGAGAATGCAGCATCCCCGTGGCTCCAACTCACCATGGGGCCCTACAGAAAAATCACTCAAATAAGGAGCGATTTAACCCCTCCTCCCCCCACCTTTCCTTACTCAATATCAGCTGTTCTGGAAATTTCTTCACTGATACGTCATCAGGATCCTGATACCTTTTCGGAACGTGAGGCGAGCTTATTAATAAAAGGAGCTTGTTATGCATTATGCATCTTCTTCTAACCGAGAATGTCGTTTGGAGGGGTTTATACCTCCACCTGGAGCAATAAAAGCCATCAGCTTCAACTGATGAAAAATGTCACCTTCTATACTGGATTGTAAAATCCATATAATGCTTAATACGGCATTATTAGCCTTTATGGCGTCTCGTGGTGTCATGGCACCTCCCATAGGCACACATGCCTTATTACCTACGCACTCTCCTCTCACGATCAGCACACTGTAATTGAGTCAGCTGTAAAGAAAAAAACAGAAGAAGATAATTAACTGGCTTCTCGGTTGTGTTTGGAGGTCAAATTGCCTTGCCGCTCTGAGGCAGTGTGGGGGCTCCCGCACGCCTGCTGCCGGGTCCCAGAAGGAAGACTCTAACCTTTATCCAGCCGCTCTTGTTATAATCGTCCTAATTAAAAAACACACACAGGGGGTCAAACGGAAGTGCCCCCCTCCCCCCACCCCACGCGGCTTTGGGTTTCCGACGTCATCCCCAGTCAGATGGGCCGCCCCCTTTATAGCTGCAGCGGAGGAGGACTGGAGGCTTGGCATGGGCAGCCGGTCCAGATGCACAGGAAATTACAGACCAGTAAAGTCAGAGACACGCTGAAGCAGGGCTCGTATCCGAGGGGGATTGGTGGGTCCTTTCACAGAGCCTCAATGCCTCAAACTTCATGGCTATTTTTTCCATCTGCTGTCATTTTTTTTTTTTTTGCACGTAGCTGGTGTGATGTAAGGTTATTTCATGGTAATTACTGAATAAGCCATTAAAGGAAAGCTTCTATACTCAGTCTGCATTTTAATCATTTTACATGCTACCATAACTGTTGACAATAATTTGATGCAATGCAATCCTTTTTACTGTTCAAACTGCATAAATGTACAATGATTATAGTTGTATACAATAATTTGTCTGCCATACCTGCTTGGCCTATGTGGGATTATGGGGTCCAGAGTCTCGGAAGCTACTATACAGGCACAAGGCAGGGAATGATCCAGAATAGGGATACTGTAAGTACATACAGTACATTACAGTATATACAGTATTATTCATAAGTCTTAGGCAGTCAAAAGAAATGTTTAACTCTATTTATCTGGGTGGTAAGTGGATATTTGCCCAGAACAAAAAAATTAACATTAGACCATATGAAAATGTCCAGTTACACAAAAATAATCTCTGCTGTTCTCCCGATACTGGCATCTTGTTGATGAGATGAACTTTGGGTTCCCCAAACTTTCCTTAGGACACCCCAGCTAGTCTATGTGTGTGTTAGATATCACCACCAGCACAAATAATTAACGAATTTAATCTGATAAATGGCTTGCTGAGGTATTGATACTGCTGCACTGGGGTGACTTTAGGACAAGCGTCCAAATGGCAAAGCTGACACACTTTGGCAGATGTCATATTATATATTTATACCAACATGAAGATCATTTATACAAAATTTTCTTTGAGCAGTACTGTATGTAATTGTGTGTGTGTGTGTGTGTGTGTGGATTATGTTTAAATTACGTTGTGGGGACCAAATTTTCCCCACAATGTGATAAGAACCTGCTATTTTGACATTGTGGGGACAATTTTTCGTGTTCCTACTAAGATTTGTGAATGCAATCAAAAAAATAAAAATGCTTTGTTACTTATGGTTAAGGTTAGGGCTCGGTAGGGGTTAAGGTCTTCATGCTGGGATTTAATGTTCCCCATAGAAATGGAGAGTCCCCACAAAGACATTATTACAAACCTGAGTGTGTGTATTTATTAGAGTACCGTTTAATATTAGGCAAGAAAACAGTCAGTTCTTTAAGTTGATGTGTTGGAAACAGGAAAAATGTGCAAATATAAGGATAAACATCTTTGACAAGGGCCAAGTTGGGATGGGGAGAATACTGGATGACAATGGCAGGTCTTGTGGGATGATCCTAGTATGTAGTAATCAGTACCTACCAAAAGTGGTCTATGAGGCCAGCCAGTGGGCCAATGATGAGGTCATGGGTGCCCAAAACTCACTGATAGGCTTGGGGAGTGAACGCTGGCCTGCTTGGTGTGACACCACAGGAGAGACACTGTAGCACAAATCGCTGAAAAAGTTAATGTTGGCTATGATAGAAAGGTGTCAGAATACTTATCATGGTTTGCTGCATATAAGGCTGCGCAGCCGCAGACCGGTCTGAGTGCCCATGCTGACCCCCGTTCACCCCCAAAAGCGCCTGCAATGGGCATGAGAGGGTCAGAACTGCACCATGGAGTGACGGAAGAGGGTGGCCTGGCCTGTTACATGTGGACGGCTGGGTGCAGGTACGTCATATACATGGGAAAGAGAAAGCACCAGGGTGTATTATGGGAAGAAGGCAAGTCAGCAGAGGCAGTGTGATGCTCCAGGCAATGTTCTCCTGGGAAACCTTGGGTCTTAGCATGCATGTGGATGTCACTTTGACATGTACTGTACCACCTACCTAAACATTGTTGCAGACCAAGTGCACCCCTTCATGGCAACGGCATTCCCCAATGGCAGTGGCCTCCTTCAGCAGGACAATTCACCGTGCCACACTGCAGCAACTGTTCAGGAATGGAACATGAAAAAGAGTTCAAGGTGTTGGCTTGGTCTCCAAATTCCCCAGGTCTCAGTCAGATTGAGTATCTATCTGTGTGGCCAAACAAGCCCAATCTATTAGAAGCCCCACCTCTTATAATGTAAATGACCTACTGTTAACATCTTTATGCCAGGTACCACAGGACACCTTCAGAGGTCTTGTGGAGTCCATGCCTTGACGGGACAGAGCTGTCTTGGTGGCACAAGAGGGACCTACACAATATTAGGTAGGAAATTTTAATGTTATGTCTGATCAGTGCATATACATATTATGGTTGGTGTTGATGTAACACTGTGCAGATGAATACTGCAGGGCGTCTCTGCTCACCTGTACTCGTTCGTCGGTTAGCGCCAGACACATTAGCTAAACGAAGCACTTCACTGGAGGACACGTTAAGAGCTCTTCCACTTAGCGTGTTCCCGGACACGCGTTAGCACTGGAATGGGATTGCGCTGACATGGCAGGGGGTCGAGCCGTCGTTCTCCTTGCCAGCTGGTACTGCATGTTCTCGCCGTGCTGCTGTAGGAAATGCACACCCGGCAGCCGGGATCTGACAAAAATCTCGTTTCATCTGTAAGGATGGCTGTGCAGGCACTGTGCCGGGCGGCAGGGAGCGTGGGTTGGAAAGGTTCATGGTTTCAGACTGGGCCTGGAGCTGAGTGGGGTCCCTAACCCTGATATCGTCAGTGGTTATCTGCCTGTATGTTCAGAACCAGCAGAGAACAGACTATATGTTCTTACTTACTGAATTCCCTTGATTAGCTAAGCCAGTCATTTTATTGTTAAACGTAAATGTGACATTAAAAATAAAGAAATTAGGGCCTGGCTGTAGTAAGTGCTTTGGATACTATGTGAGTTAATTCTCTTTTGCCAAAAGTAGATGTTTCAGCATTCAGGGATCTATTTTAGGATCTCTTACCTTGATGACATGTATTCAAAGCCTAGGTTCTCCCTGGAAAAAAAAGAACTTGAGGCAAGATATCTAATAATGTAGGCCTTTGGTTTGGAGTGATGTGTATCATCTGGTCCTCTGGGACAAGCTAATGGGGTGACATTTATGTGAAAGTGTTTTTTTATTCTTTGGTGAGTTTTGGTCTGAGGGTTACTTATATGCTGATGACTTTGTTGTTTTTATATAGGACAGGTTTGTGCACAGGAGGAAGACCTCATCCCTCCTCCAGCCAATCAGAGAGGCGAAGCAGGTCAGGCCAAGTTCCAGAACCTTATGCTAGCCCCTCCCCCTCCAGACTACATACCCTACTTACTCATGGAAGAAGTGGAGAAGATGATGACATCAGTGCTTTGTATAGTGCTCAACTGCATTTTGTGCTGCATCAGGACGCCTAACGGTCTGAATATTTATTCTTTATTTCAATCAGTGATGGATATGTAAATGATGCCTTCAAAACATACAAATATTATCTTATTAGTATTTTTTTTAGTCTTATGTTAAAAGGAAAGTGTGTGTTTTCTTATTTTCCAGCAGAATGCAACTAGAAAGAGACTGGAAAAGGACCATCAGAGAGACTGACATCTTTTCTGGACAGCAGGTAAAAAGCGAGTGGTCCTGCTGTCGTGGTCCCTCTCTTCTCCTCGGAGTCGTGTACAAAGAGGTCAGAGAGGGTTCACCAGCAGGGAACTAGAAGTGGTTCTTTGCCGGGGGGGGGTGTACCTCTTGCGTAAGCTTTTTCTTACGTGGAAAAAGAATAAAGTTTTAAGGCTTCGTTATATACTTCGTCAAAGAAGCATACTGTAATGTTCAGCAGACAGAAAAATGGAAAAACGCACAACAATTATGTTTGTTGTTCAAGTTCCAGCTATATTGTACCCCACCCCCCACACCCAAAACCTGAAAAGAAAGCTGAATGCCCCGATCAATTGTGAAAACCGCCCCGCTTCCTGGAGCCCCCCATGGCCACCTGTGTCCAGCCTAACGTATGAGCCCTTTCACATGCCGATGGGCGCTGACAAAGCCTGAATGCGGCTGCACTGAGGGTGCGTGCTCATCGCGGAGGTCCTACTCCGCCGCCGCGTATCCGAGCTGCACTGTGTGCCCAGGTATGGACAAGTGGGGGGGGGATGGGCGTGTTTTTTTTTACATGGGGCCCACCACCATAGCTCAGACCCCACAGAGCAAACTGGGCCGGGGGGGGATCCGACCCTACAGAGAAAAGACACTATAGCTTGGAAGCTGAATGTACGATAAATTTTTCTTTTCCCTCTTTTTCTTTCCCCCAAATGGCCGCCAGTGTCAGCTCTCACGGTGAACAAAGAGCCGGCCCGCCCGTTGCCATTTCCTGTCATCCCGTGTCAATCATGGGATAATTACAGGGGACAGACACGACAGGCCTCAATCCATCACCCCCTCCTCGTTCTCCCTAATTACTGTACAGGGGGCTCCGCGGTGCCCCCTAGTGGTCTGGTAGCGGATCATGCTGCTCCAAGTTCTGTGTCCTTTCACTGTGCTCACCCTTTCATGTTGTTTATAGCTAAAACCAGTGCCCCCCCCCCTTTAATTAACAACAATCCACCAATGATTTTTGCCTCAGTCTGTTCCAGTTGCACAACGAACATGTGGGCACTGATGGCAGCAGCTTCGCGTCCTTCCCTGGGTTAATTACGCCTTGCCTGTTATCCCTTTGTCATGCTAGTCCTCAAGTAGCTCTTAATGCTGGAAAAAAAGTCACTGGTTTTTATAAGACACCAGTAGAAAAGTTCCTCTAATGCAATATTTAATGAAAGAAGGGATTATCAAATCAAGATGTGTTTTCACTCCGAGAAAACTGAAAGTGATTCTTTAAATCGCAGCTAATCTAGTTTTTGTTCGATGAGCAAATGGAAAATGTTTGGGGATTGGGCGTGTGCGTTTTGTGCATCTGAGAGTCCAACCGTGTCAAAGACATTCAGCTCTTCAGACAGAAGATTTTAGGCACCCCCCCNNNGCTATGATAAGCCTGCCCCCCCCACCCATTCAGTGTGTATCACTGTCATCATTCGAGAGCTGTTACTTTCTTTAGGAGATGAGATGTCTGTGTCGTTGTGTGTTTTTTTGTTCCTGTGTCTTTTTTTAATGCCTCACTCTGCATTTTTTTTTTCATACAGTATATTGCAGTTTTTAATCATTTTAAATTTCTGAATATTCTCTTACAGGAAAATCTTAATATATTATGATATTTGAAAATTTTCCATTGGAACCAAGTCCTTATTTAAAACTGTACATTGGTGACTTTATTTGAATACTTAATATGAAATATTATTTTTAGCAATGACTGAATTTTTGCAGCAGTACGAGCTGTATGTCTACAATGCAGAATTTTACCCTTTACTATCATCCTTTTAGTGCTGTATGCTGAGAAGTCATTTTGTTTATTCGATTATTCTTCATTTCTGTATTGCACAAACCAAAACTAGATTTAAGTAAACTCTGTGTAATTTGGCAAGAGTGAGTCGTTCTGTACACTCTTTGTTATCACATAATTTAGAAGGCATTATTGACCTCAGAACAGAGCCTCCTCTTTAAAGGAACACAGCACAGACTGACCCCAGAGCAGGGTAACCTCTATCGAGGAACTGCACAGGTAGACCTCAGAACAGGGCCTCCTCTTTACAGGAACACAGCACAGACTGACTCCAGAGCAGGGTCACCTCTATTGAGGAACTGCACAGGTAGACCTCAGAACAGGGCCTCCTCTTTAAAGGAATACAGCACAGACTGACCCCAGAGCAGGGTCACCTCTATCGAGGAACTGCACAGGCAGACCTCATAACAGGGCCTCCTCTTTAAAAAAACACAGTACAGACTGACCCCAGAACAGGGTCGCCTCTATTGAGGAACTGCACAGGTACTGTAGACCTCAGAACAGGGCCTCATCTTTAAAGAAACACAGTACAGACTGACCTCAGAACAGGGTCACCTCTATCGAGGAACTGCACAGGTAGACCTCAGAACAGGGCCTCCTCTTTAAAGGAACACAGCACAGACAGACCCCAGAGCAGGGTCACCTCTATTGAGGAACTGCACAGGCAGACCTCATAACAGGGCCTCCTCTTTAAAAAAACACAGTACAGACTGACCCCAGAACAGGGTCGCCTCTATTGAGGAACTGCACAGGTACTGTAGACCTCAGAACAGGGCCTCATCTTTAAAGAAACACAGTACAGACTGACCTCAGAACAGGGTCACCTCTATCGAGGAACTGCACAGGTAGACCTCAGAACAGGGCCTCCTCTTTAAAGAAACACAGTACAGACTGACCTCAGAACAGGGTCGCCTCTATCGAGGAACTGCACAGGTAGACCTCAGAACAGGACCTCCATGTTAGCTGCAGTGGTCTAAGCTTGCAAAGCATGCACTTTTGTATTGTTGATGACAGCAACAGAGGTGAAACATTCAGTCCCAGAAAGTACAAATCCAGACCAGGACTTTTTTCAACCAACCAGTTGAGTACTCTGTGAATGTAACTCTTTATACTCAACTGGTTGGTTGAAATAAAATCCTAAACAGGAATAATCTGTGGCCACATCCAGTCAAGGAGCTATAATCATACTATTATTGTTATAGTAATAGCAATACTTTTAATTATAGGCTGCGGTCGCTGCGGTCATTTTTTTCAGGCATGGCGTATATTCTAGAATTTGTGACTATAAACAAATTTGGAATGTTCCTTTCAGCCTGAATTACAACAGTAATCGAAGGACTGGTTACCGTCCCTGTCTTGTGTTGTGTAATGCGAGAGGATCGCCTTCCCTCTCAGGCCCCACTAAAGCCCATCTTATATCCTTCACAGGAGCTGCAGCTGCCTTCTGGATGTAGTGAGGACTGCAGGGGGGGTTGACCCTTAGCACCCGGCATGTGGCCGCAGGTGGGGCAGACGGCCGGAGGAAAGACCCAGGACGCTCTTCCTTGTGGCCTGACATTCCTTGTTGGGCTTCCTGCTTCAATTCAAATTCTTGATTAGCAGATCAAGGCACATTTCCCAATGCTGTACCGACAATAGTGGCCGCAAGTATATTCCCAAAAGCAGTTTTGATATGCCGCTGCTTTGTGTCTGATCCTCTGCTGGCATTTAAGTTGAAAAGCTCTTAGTCGTCCCCCCTCAGGTTTTTTTGCATCGATACTGATTTCCACCCCATACCGCCTGCACACACGAGGAAGACCTCGTCCTTGCTGTGGAGCTTGAAAATCTCACCTGCTCCTGCTTTCATTAGCCGACAGGTCGACGCCTGCATGATTTATTTACCTTCGCAGACACCCCCACACACGCGCAAGTTAATTATTCAGTGATACCTAAAGAGAACCGTGTATCTCAGCCTAGGAAGGCCGACCGAGTGTGAGGCCTGGGGTCATCTGACGAGCTTCTGAAGGCTGTCAGAGGAGAAGGCAGGGATTGGAATAGCAAGCAGGCGCACCCTGGTCCATACCTGGCAGGCCGCGAAGAAACGAGACGAGAAGCAGAGATGCAGCACGCCAGCATGTGAGTAAACATGCGTGGCTGGAGCGGCCAGTAGGGATCAGAGGTTCTGAAATGTATGCATTGGGAAGACCTGCTTTTTAGGGTTGCCAGATAAAAACTGAACCATTTCTGAACCATGCATCTTTCAAGTACTTATGCTGAGGTTTGCTGGGGTGGCAGATCCTATCCTAGGCAGGGCAGAGCATAAGGAAAAGGGGAACCCTAGATATGACACCGGTCCATCATAGGGCAGATCTACACCACATCTTCTTTTCTCTGGTCTTGGCATAAAACTAATTTTTCAACCAAAGACAAAGGGTTGGTTTTCTTAGACCGTGCCTCATGTGACCTCCCGCCCCTCCTCCCCCGAGTAAGACCAGGGAGTGCTGCTTTTCACCACAGGAAGCAGCGAGTGCTTGAAGAATAAATGCAAAAGGCCGGCACGGTTACTTTAATTAAGAACTTTAATGATAATATTATAATCTGTTGTTTGTTAGTCTGGGGTCGATGTAAAAAAATCATGAATCTGGCTTGAATGCTAAAATAATACAGTAAGACGGTGAAGCCACAGAAGACGGGAAAATGTCGTTGCTTAGGAAACATACATGTAAATGTACTCATACTGGCATCCAAGCCAGCGCCGTCTCCCCTCCTCTGACACGGTACAGCACCCTCCTCGACAGGAAGGCGGCACCTCCAGTAATGGCGGACCTTAAAAACACACGTGTATTTTTTTGTCTTCGTCCTGAAGCCGTGGGGCACATGAACTCTCCCTCGACACCGAGAAGCGATGTTATTTCAGCTTTCCGTGTCCCTTCCATGCTGCAGAATGAAAAATAAATAAGTGCGTTGAAATTGAATCCAGCCGATATTTCTGTGTTTGAACAGACTTGAATTTGAATGCCTTTGATGTGGTGATGTCTGGGAAGGAGCCCTTCAGCTGCTAAGGGCTATGGAAGCGGTTTGAAACAGGAGGACACTCCAGTGAGAGCCGTTCAGGGCTGCATATGCACCCAGAGCCGTTTCCCAGTCCGCTGTCCGTCAGTCATAAACAACACTATTATGAAATTACATATTCCTCTTTGTTGAAGAAAATGATTAGTAATGACCTGGTAATAAGGCCAAGCACAGGTGAAAGGGCTGCATACCAGCAGCCAACGAGAGTGAAGGGCAACCGGCCTGCTTTGAGTTTGCAGTCATGCATGTTTGTATGAGTGTCTGTAAATGTGTGTGTGTGTGTGTGTGTGTGTGTGTGTGTGTGTGTGTGTAATTCAAAGATCACATATGACAGATAGATTTAGATAGTAAGGCTGTTATGCTAGCCAGCATTGAGGTCAAGAACAATGACTCATAACCAAAAGGTTGGTATTTAACATCCCAAGAGGGTTTTTCTGTCGTCCCTGTGAACAAAGTATGTAACCTGAGTCGCTCCACTTAAGTGTCTACAGGGGCAATTTTATTTTTTTTAAGTTAGGGGGCATAAGCAGGGTCATAATTCGTACAGAGTGGCCAACTTTATCATTAGTCAATGATATGTTTTGAATTGGTGAGTGACACGGGAGGAGCCACTCTGGGAAGCAATCAGCTTTCTGTGGCCCCGCCCCTGTATACAACTCTGAGTGTCCAGCTGCATAAAAGTATGGAAATATTAGTTATGCAGCTGTAATATGGCAGGAAATCTCACCCGCTGCATATTTTCAGATGGATTTTTCAGTAATTTTCTGTGGGTCAGGCGAAAATGGATAAATGGTCAAATGACGTTATAAACTGCAAGAGCTAACAACAAGAGTAGTGCAGTAATTCACACGGTGGTGCAGAAATTTCCATCACAGGGCTGTGATTCATAAGGCGTGGGGCCCGAATCAGGCTGGGGAAGCTTGACCTGGTGCATTTAATGGCAGCAACAGCAGCGCAGTAGCAGGAAGACATTGAAAACATATACAACGGGCAGAGACCCCAGCTGCCTGCATGATGCGTACGCGCCATGGGGCCCATCAGACCAGAATCTACCTGTAAAAGCTCTAGTCTTCCTAGTGTCCCCAGTACTGAAGGAGCAGAGAAATGTTTCCTGTGTAGGGGAAATTAGCTCTCAGCCAACTTGCTGTTTACAACACATCATAGCAGTTTACTGGTTAGGATTTCATTAGACTTTTACGTATGTATTGTACATTATTATGGAGAAAAAACTTGTTTATGTAAGGATTTATAGATTTTAGATTTATAGTTTATATACATAAACCAACATAAACAATCCTGTTTATGCGTATGGTTTGAGCTATGTTTTTTCATTACCATGTGAATATTTGTGTTTAATTAAATGATGTCATGCAGGTGACCTGTTACTGATCGTTTAATGGTCTAATTACTGACGTCACCTCGTGAGTGAAAGGTTAGCCAGTTAGGCCACCTCAGTGTAGAAATACTTAATGTTTTACAAAATCAAAACTTTTTTTTTTTTGCATCTAAAGTACCCAAGAGAAGAAACAACGATTCATTTTGGTCCAATTTATACCATCAATTTCCCCTGAGACGTATTTGCAGTCTACAAAGAAGTGCTGCATTCATCAAGGAGCCTGCACAGAGCGGCTCGGCCATCGCAAGCGGGTCCTCGGCACTGGCGCACTGAAAGAACCACCGCAGAGTGGACCTCACACAGATGAAATTTCTCCTCCTTTGCCAATTCAGCGCCGGTTAATGGATGCTGCCACAATGGGCCGCGGCCACCGCCATTGTCTAAGATCATCCGAGCGAGATGCTAAGTTTTAATCATTGTTCCGATTAATTTGGAAATCCTCTCCCCCCCCCGCCCCCTCCTAAACAAAGGACGAGAAAAGATTCAGTGGGAGAAACAGCGTCACAAAGGGGATGACTTCATAGCGTGCCACAGTCGTGATTGGCGTAGATGTCAAAACAGCGGGCTAGCCGTCGGCGCTGGGGAATTATGAGCGGGGCGCCCTCGATGCCGATGCCAGGGCATAGAAACATGACAATGGGCCCTCGTTGTGATGTAAAATGGTCTAGTAACGGCTGTATGCTGGGCAGCTATTGTAGCCTGATCCTGCAAACTTTTCAAAGATCCCCTTTGGTCACAGTGGCAAAGCTGCAACGGCAAGGCCGTGACACCTGTTGCACGTTACATACGTTATTATCTCATCTCATTCGGTGTCGGTCCTTATCCATTCGAGTCCGCCCCTGTCTCATGGGGATTCTTGCAGGGACATCATGGCAGAGCGCCCCCCTGTGGCAGAGCGCCCGACTACAAAATGTAAACGTCGTAAAGCTCCATCAAGCGACCAGGTTTGGGGGGAATGATTATCAACGGCAAATAAAATAAGACAAGCAGGAGGGGCCTTAACTCCCAGCCACCTTAACCTGCAGCAGAAAAAAAAAATTGCACTGAAACTCGGTGGAATCATTAAATATTTATCTCAGCCGACAAAGTAAACTTTTGCTTTTCAAAAACCCTGCAGTACCAAGTCAGCATGATGCTTGTGAGTAAAAAAAAACATCACCTTTGGACTAGCATGCAGATTTATATTTATATATATTATATTTAATATTCTGTCCAAAGAGGCCTGTAGTTTTACCTACAGCTCAGTGTGCTGTGGGTGCAATTCCAAATAAGCACCTCAAAGATGCTCCAACAGGGTCCTTCCCAGTATTTAAACTGGCACTACAGTGGATACCTGCAATAGGAACCCTACTAGAAATACAGCTCAATGCAGTCATTGACTACTGCGCCCCGCACTGTCCTTCTTCTGCCTGCGCTTCTATATCTGTATCCATTCTGAGAGTCCCCTCTCAGACAGTGAACCTTCGTTTAGGGGAATCTTGGCACCATCATGGTTGCCCCAGAAAGACTTCAGTAGTACATTTAGCAGCACAATAGGCGTCATAGATGTTCGGAATCCCAACAACCCATTTTCCGAATGATCCCACCCCAAAAAAGCGTGCAGGCCTCGCTAATCCGCTGCAACTTTAATGACAATGACTTGTGGTTGTACTCAAAACATGAATATTAGGTTACCCAACAACAAATGAAGTCACTGCTTATCCTGCGAATCAATGACGACGTAACATCCTCTGTTTGAGTTCCTTCCCGATGCGTTCAGCAGTCGCTATTTTTCTGTCACGACGCCTCTGCGAGGTGACAAGGTTACGACTGACCTAACGGCGGGACCCCAACGGGACTGAAGTGCGGAAGAGAGAGGAAACCGGTTTTCCGGGCCTTTTCCAGATCCCCGATCTGCCGGGACGCCGACGTAAATGCCAGCTGTGCGGTAAATCGACGTAGGCAGCGTCGCCACCGCAGAATAAATAAGAAAAAAAAACACACAAAGGGCGTATAGAAACTGCCTTTTTTTTTTTTCTTATTACGCCTGCCCCCCACACAGGGTAGAGCATGTGAGGGGAATACATTAACGACAAAATTAAAATAAAGCCTATTTTATGAATTTGTTTATTTATTTATTTTTCCCTACCTATTGAAGAGGTCTGAAGCTTGAAAAATGAGCCAGTTCCCATTGCCGGCAGAGATAATAAATGCAGGCAGGTGCGAGGGTTCCGGATTGGAAGCAGCTGGGGGGCTGCGCAGGACGCAGTCCGGGCCTCACGCAGGCCCCAGCCCTTAATCCCCGCGGCTCTGCTCGCATGTCTCGCGCCTGACGTAACGTGGAGAGGAATCCAAACATATGGAGGGAATTGTATGCTGCTGCAAGGGGACTTAACCCCTTCTGAAACACTTTAAAAAGGGGGAGGGGGGCTGGCTGTTACAAAACAGTGTCCAAAGGCATGTGTGTAAGAGCTTAGGAATTCCCTCTCTCGGGGCAGTTCCTCTGGTTGATGTCTACCAGGGTACAACACACTAAATCAGAGGAGAAGGGAATGCGGAGGGGGTGGGGGCGCGGGTGAGTTTCTCCTTCAGGCATGGATATTAATTAGAGTTTTCCAGGAGGATAAAGCCCCTCTTTGTTTTACATTTTTCGGGCCAAGAAAACACTGTGTTTGGGCTGTTTTTCGCCTTATTGTGTTCAGCTCACCGTTGCTAAGGAAGTGTCCAGGAGTTGTATTACTATTTAAAATGTTTAATAGGGTCGTGTTTTGCAAGCGCTCCATGGACAGACGTAAGTTTAAGGCAGGGTCTGATATTGTTAATGTGATACGGTGTGGCACATGTTTTGAGGGTAATTGGGCAACTTTATTTTGGGGGGGAGGCTATTTTGAAGGTGTCAGCTCAGCATCCATGTGGTCTGACTTCTTAGTAAGTAATGAAACTCGAGCGGTTAAAATGAGTGCCCAGATTTCATCTGCTCCACACGGTTGTTGCTCCCCCCCACCCCTCATTAAATGAGGACGACCTGCCCAAAGCGAGGGCTCTGGAGCAAAAGGCCTTTGCTCCTTTTCTTCTCAGTCTCTGTGTCCTCCTGGCCCTTTCGCTGCTGGCTGGGACCCTGAAGGGCACAGAGGCGCGCTGTCGGGGACACCCATGCTGTGGAAGAGATTCATTTGGGATTGATGGCGGGTGTGGCCCCGGTACTAGCAGTGCCCACACCTTTCAGGCATTGTCTGGGCTGCTTTTTAAACCTGGGGGGGCTCTCTGCGTGAGTCTGCATTCCAGCTGGCCCCGCCGCTCCCCGCTGGATGCCAGGACAGACGCCCGCGCGTCGGGGTGGGCCGCTGCCGTGTGCACAAATGACAACAATGCCATGCTTTTTTGGGGCACATCGTGAAGCGGGGCGGATTAATGCAGGAAAAAAAACAGCCCCAGGAGACAGGATTCCCATTGTGTATAGGCCTGACGGCTTTGGGGGGGCTCCAGTCTCGCATCCACCCACATCCAAGGAGAAGCCGCCCGCGCAAGGCTTACACTCCTTGACGTGATCCGGCCCGATTTATGGATCTGTAGTTTCAATAGCTGAGGTCATAATGATGGGATTTGCAGAACGATGCTCCACGACGCATGCGTCATCTGTATCCGGATCCGCTCCAAAGCAGACTGAGGAAGGGAAAGTAAACCCCCTCTTCAGGGTATGCTGGGCGTGTGAGGCCGCCGTTCCTGCCTGTCGGAATATGCACACCGCTCGTGAACCTGAAATTAGCGCGCGGCTTGTTGCTCAATGGATTTAATTACACGGTGAAGCCGTGGTCGCATTGAGTCATGCAGACTTGCCCCTGCAGCCTTCACAGAGGCCCGGGTGTTGCACAGCTTCAACCAAAAGAGCCGGCTGCCGCAGATATCCTGCCAAGTTCAGGTTAAATGCAAAAATATTTAAATGCAAAAATAAAAATCCTGCCGAAGGAACAAAGGGATTTCTGCTTGACGGAAGGGAACGTGCGCACCCTCCCTCGCGTCCCAGGGTTTCAGCGTATCCTCTGCAAACAAATTGTTTGTTGAGGTTTCTCCTCTCCTTATGGGAGCTTCCAGGCAAGAATTGTTAAGCATCAGGCAGCCAAAAGCACTCTTTGGAGTCTCGTCGGGGCCTTATTGCAAACTGAGCCAAGAAATTGTCACACAGACAAACGTGCCTTTGACAATTATGCACCTTTTGTGTGCCGCCATTACTGAGAAAAAAAGGCAGTTAAAAATGTTACAGTTCCTTGCACTGCCCAGCAGTTCCTTTTTCTAGTGGCTTATTGCTGTGCTGGGCAGTAATTAGGGACATATACTGTACACCACAGGCTTAAGGCCTGGGCCTGAATCCTCTCTGCAAGGTAAAGCGTAATCTATGACGCATCTGTATGTCTAGGGGTTTCTATTTACACAGGATCCATTTTTTGCCTGCAGAATTGCTCCAAGGGTTGATAAGTTGGCTTGTTGAGTTTTACTTAAAGAAAAATGTTCTGAGGGCAGAACAAAAAATCATTGGTTCAGAGAGATCCAATCAGATTTCTAGAGGTGGGGAGGGCTCCAAACCACTAGAGGAGGCAAGACCAAGATATATGATTGGTTGGTCCCACCTCCTCTAGTTGCTTGGACCCACCACGTCTACAGTCTGGTTGGTTATCTCCCTGAACCAATCATTTTTTGTTCTGCCCTCAGAACATTTTTCTGTAAGTAAAACTTCCATGAACGACAAGCTGTGGATTCAAAGAAGCCTTCCTGCGCAACACTGTTGTACTAGCCTGTTATTTTTGCACTTGTGGCCTTCCTGTTAAGTTTAACGAGTCCGTTGATTCTCCCCTGACCTCTCTCATTAACAGGGTGTTCTCAGCACCAGACGCACTGTTGATTGGATGTTTTTTTTCACTATTCTCCGTAAATCCTACATACTGAAAATCCCAGAAGGGCGGCTGCTTCTGCAATGCTGGACCCACGGTGTCTGGCGCCAACGATCGCGCCACAAACCACTTAGATCGGGCGTCTCGGCCTCTCTGTTGCTTCGAGTCGGACAGCAAGCGGAGCTGTCGGCATTCTGTATGAATCCAGTTAGAAACCACGATTAGCTGCTTGGAGGAGTAGGCTATTCGTGTTAGCAAGCAGGCATAGCTGCCCATTGCGCATGTAAATTATTATATAATTCAAAAGAGGCAGCGTGTTGGCTCAGTAGGTAGCAGTGTGGCCTCACACCTTCGGCACTGAGGGACTGATTTCCAGTCCCAGGTCTGTGTGCTGGGGCTGGTTTTTTCCATGTTTGCTCCCATAGTCTGAAAACATGGCTTTAGGTGAGTGGGTGACTGCCCACAGTGTGTATGCGTGTGTGTCCTGGACTGGCATTCTGCCCCTGGTGTCCCCCTGCCTGGTGCCCTCCCCTTCCTGCCACAGGCTATGGGCTCCCTGTGTCCCTCTGCTGGGCAGTCGGTAAGGGAGATGGATGGATTATGTAAGAAATTCAATTGACGTGAACTCAGCTGATGGCTCTGCCTTCCGGAGCGACTCCTGTCCTGCGGGGTAATGAATGCTCCTTCAAGCCTGACAGCGTTCGTTCTCAGCGAGCGAGTTGCTGCCGGTGACAAGCCCTTCCTCCCCCTCCTCTGGCTCCGGAGAGCATCGCCCCACTGCCGGTGATTTGAGTGTCCGCCAGCTATGAGAAGGCAGTGGCGGCGTGAATTCCCTCGCTGGGCCGCGCCGCGGTAATTACCTTGCTCACGTCTGGCTGACTGGACGGCCAGGCGTCTGCCGTCGCTGCTGCCGGTGCCTCGCTCGCGTCTGAGCGCCGTTTTTCCGAGGTGGACCTGTCGAGCTTGCCACATCCTGCGGGGAATGACATCGGGCCGCTTCGGGGGACACGGGTAACGCCTTTCCTGGGAGTGGATTTAACACGCAGAAAAAAGTACACGCTTTTGCACTGGCTCAGCGTCATGCGCTCGAAATGCGCAGATGCTGCATTATACAGTCAGCTCAGCTGCTCCCAGAATTCAAGGTCTGCAAACTCCCTGCTAAAGCATCCCGCATATGAGAAACTGCTTTGTTCTTCCTCATTAACACTCTGTACAGAGACCTCAGACCAAGTCAAATCACTTTATTTATCATGTCCCTTCATATTTCATGAGTGCAGCTAAGTGCAAATCTCATGTGCAAGAGTACAACAGCAGCGATGAAATAGTTAATTCAAGGATTCTTGGGGCTTATCTGCCAGGTCAAGGTATACATGCAGTTCAACTATAACCTGCAGTGAAATGTAAGGCGGTCATGATGAGAATAACGAAATGTAATACAACAGAGTTACAGTATAATAAATATGAAAAAGGACCAGTCAATTCAATTCATTTCTAGTCAGTACAGGTAATAAGAGAGCATGAATAGATTATTGTTGTTGCACTGTGGTACAACTAGATTAGGGTACGTGTTCTTGATCGGTGCTAAAAAGAGTGATTATTAAAGGACTAAAACATTTGTGCAAAAACCACAAGTGTGGGTGTATTGCAAGTGTAGTGCAAATAAAACAATAGTGCCAATAGGAGGTACACAAAAAAGGTAATGCGCAGCACAGGAGTAATGAAAAGTGTACAAATTAGAACAGTAGGTGCAATAAATACAATGAATGGCCATATGAGTGTGAGCGTGGGTGACACGGGTTCTAGATCAGGCTATCGGCATGGATTCGTCACATTTCTACATCATCTAGACATATTAATTTCTCTAAAGTGCCCGCAAATCACTTTTAATAGCGCAATTTTTTTAGCAGCATGGACCTTACTCGCAGTCTGTGCTCACGGTAGTAATTACAGTAATTGCTAACTCTGCTGTTTAACATTTAGACTTTAGGCTTAGTGCCGATACACTACGACCCGGCCTACGGAAAATTACGGGTCGCCGTGCGGTTTCAGGGTGCCTCCCGTGCAATTCCACTTCATGTACTTCTCTCTGCCTCAATGGTAGGCCAAACAGCAGAGTGCCTCCTGGTGGTCACATAAAGAAGGACAACCTGGAGAGCAGGAACGTGCTGCCAGGTCAGTCTCTCCATAATCAGAGGGGCCACGTGACCCAGCGCTCTTCCTTTGCTTGGCTTTCACTTTCATTCAGAGTTAGAGGTACAACTTCGTCTTCCCTCGATTTTCAGAACCTTGTGACGTCACCTAAAGGTACAACAGCATTTCCCTTCTCTTCCCCGATCGTGTGCCAGTTCTTTAACCACTGAATCAGCCTCTGCTCAGGAAGGAGGCTGGGTTTGCCTGCTGGAAGCTGGAGATTTCTCAGTGCCACAGAGACGTGGGATGCGAATAAAATGGTGTCAGTTCAGGACTGGCCTAAATAAAGAGTCATATCTGGGTCATAATCATTTGCCAGGCGGCTTACAGTTACTGCCTCTTATTCCTCGCAGTGATGTTTGCAATTTTAATTCTTGTTCTGAGTAAATTCAGAGTGTACTTTTGTATGTCTTTTCGTAGCAGCGGATCAGAAATACAAGTCACAAAGATGACTTAAGATTTCACAGTACTGTCAGGAATAGAACTGCCTTTATTTCTCGACAATGTCGAGATTTCTACAAACAGTCTCTCAGGGTCAGTGGCATCTGAAGAGCGCTATATGAAATAATTGAACCGAATTAAATAAACTGTCCTGCCACCCTCACCAGGATGAGCGAATAGAAGTCGGAACGAATACACTGTGAGGTGGATTTTATTCATAATACTAAAGGTGTCACGCCCATTGATGGGTCAAGAAGGAAATATTTCTAGAAAAAGTGTTTTAAGAAATGGCAGAAGGGAGGTAAGGGTATGAGTCTGGTTGTTTTTTGCTCTCATTTTTGGTACAGCAGTAATTCGGCCTACAAATAGATTGGAGGTTACTGAGAGAATGCAGGAGGAGAGTGGATTTGCCATAGTCAGCCCTACATAAAGCCTATATATCACAAATGCTCATTTAGCAAAATAATACAACTTCTGGAAAACATCTATGCTACACGTCGTAATTCAACCGTCGTTTTCCAACAGCAAGTTCATCCTTATATTTTTTCCCTCCGTACATGCAATTATAGATGCGCATAAAAAGAAAATATATATGTCTGCACAATTTGTAGCAGTTTTAGCGGTGCCAGCTGAGCACCGTTGTGTCAGCGGAGGAGACGGCGAGCACATGACCGCTGCAGAAACAGCCGAGGTTTGGCCGCTCGTGTTTGGGGCGGCCCCGGGGCCTGGTGCACCCGCGGTAGCAGTGCTGAGCCTTCACACTCTAGCTTTGGCAGAAGCCCTGAGTCGGCATGAGGGTAAAAACAGAGGCCTTACATGGACAGCAAAGGGAGCTATCTTAGGAGGCTGAGAAGGCCTCGCTTTCTACACCAGCCAGCCACGGCTGTTAAACAGCTCCAAGACACGTGACAGTGAGCCGGTGAGCTTGCGATGGGTCATTTCGACAGCTGATTGTCTTTGTGTGCAAGTCCCTTGCTGGGAGCGATTCTCCACATGAGTGCGATTGGGATTCCACCAGTGGGGGACAAAGGGAACCAGTTACACAAAGAAAAGTGACGGCTGCCTTTTTAGTAGCAGACTGTGTGAGTGTGGATCAGGTTTATATTACATTTGAGGGAACAAAACGTCCCCCACAATGTAATAAAAGCCAGTTTTTTGACGTTGTGAGAACCGATTATCAGGTCCCCACAAAGATCTGTGAATGCAATCAAAAAAGTAAAAATGCCACACATTGTTTGGTTACTTATGGTTATGTTTAGGGCTGCGTAGGGGTTAAAGTCATCATTGTGAGAGTATTTCCCATAGAAATGAATGGAGAATCTTTGTGTTACAAAGCTGTGTGTGTGTGTGTGTGTGTGTGTGTGTGTGTGTACATGCCCCTGTGTGTGTCTGTATGTATTTTTATTTGAAAGGAAGGCTTCAATTTCACAGCACGTTTGATCTACCGTTTTAGCTCATATATCATTAGAGGAAGCAAGAATCGCTTAAAAAAAGAAAACAAGGAGTATACACGCATGCACACACACACATGCAGACACACACATGCATGCACAGACACACATGTACACACACACACGCACAGATATGCATGCATGCACACACACGTGCACGCAGACTCACACATAAACATGCATGCATGGACACGTGCACACACACAGATGTGCAGGCATAGACACACACATGCATTCATGCGCACGAACGCACGTGCACGCATGCACACGCACTCAGATACATAGTCACGCACACCGCTGTATCACATTTCAGTCTGAGAGTGGTGGCACTAAATTACAGAGCAGCTGCCCATTTCCTGGTTCCCGGGCATGTTGCTTGGGGCGCTCACGCGGTATCCGCGAACGGGAAAAATCCCCACCAGAGCGTGGTGTGCAAGATGCTCACAGGGCATCCGCGAACGGGAAAAATCCCCACCAGAGCGTGGTGTGCAAGATGCTCACAGGGCATCCGCGAACAGGAAAAATCCCAGTCAGAACGTGGTGTTCAGGACGCTCACAGGGCATCCGCGGAAACGAAAAATCCCCGTCGATGCACAGCGCTCAGGGGACTCATGCAGCACCCGCGGAAGGGAAAACTCCCTGTGAAGGCGCTTGCCGATGGGTCGGAACCGACCACAGGCCAGGCCTGTTGGGGTCGAGGCGTGAGCCAGCAGGTTCCTTGCTGCTGCCCAGGTAGCCCATCCGACCCAAAGGTATCCCCCTGTATACCATTCTTTATATTTTCATAAACATGTACCAGTGAAAGTGCAGATGGCCTCTTAGCTGCCGCTGGTTAATTATGTGGCAACTCAAAATTAATCTGAGAGTATCTTTAAGTATTAATCCAGATCCTGGTCTCCATTCCTGGTGGGCAGGTAAGGAGGTAGGTGGGCGGGTAGTTAGGGGGGTTAGGTAGGTGGACAGGTAGGCAGGCAGGTGGGGGGGGGGAGGTAGATGGGCAGATAAGTGAGCAGGCAGGCAGGTAGGTGGGCAGATAGGTGGGTAAACAGGAAGGTAGGTGAGCAGAAAGGTGGGCAGGCTGGCGGCCTGGTAGGCAGGCACGTACTGTAGGTGGGCAGGGGCGCAAGTAGGTGGGCAGATAGGCAGTTAGGCATGCAGGCGGACAGTATAGACAGACGTGCATGCAGGTGAGTGGGCTAGGCAGGCGGGCTGATTTGGATAAAGCAATGAGCTTGGTGAGCTTTGTATTATGACATTCAGTGGAAAGGTATATCAGAGGCACTCATTCTGAGGCCTTCTTTTATGTTCCCACGTGAAGAAGCACATGCACAAAGCCGCACTCCTTCCCGCCGCCGCGAGAAAGCGTGCCGGCTATGTCGTCCACGATCGCCTTTCATATGTCTTCGAGTTATGCTGGTATGGGGCTTGTAATCGTAGCTCACGCTATAGTGCAAGTCGGTGTGAAGACCCCGCAGGGATACAGCAAACAGACGTGTGTATCCACACAGTCCTGCTCTCAGAGAAGCCTTTCAGTCCTGGCAGGGTGGGGGTGGGTCAGGTTTGAGAAGCTACGGACTGTAGTGAGCATGCTCCACAGCTTAACGGACTCACTCCCACAAAGTCCCCGCCACCACCACCCCGCCCCACAGGGCCCCCGTCGAGGAGTGCGATCGCAGGCTCCGTCTACATCGAGGGACATGTAACAGTTTAGGCGCTCCAGTTATAGCATCTCAACATTTTTTATTTTTTTTTGGTTAGGCCCCACTGACTGCACAGCACTGACTCACTCCCCATATTTTTCTGGTCCCCGTTGCCTTTGGGCACTCTTCTATAAGCTGATTGGCCCCTTGAGTGCCTCCTCCCCTGTCAGTCAATGATTCAAATAATATCATTGGCCAATGATAAGGTAGGTGCCTCTGTATGAATTATGGTCCCTCGTAGGCCGGCCACCTTAAAAAAATCTTAGATTCGCCCCTCTGTCTGAAGCTTGTGTTTTAAGGGACGAGGGATGGGAGGCTCCGCCCACCAGGGCAGCGCATGGACGCTCTGGTTCTTCGGAAGCCTCTGTGGGAAACACTCGCTCAGGGCACAGGAAGCTTTTAATCAGCAGCTAATCAGCAGCTGGAAAAATTTCAGCACGATCCAGGAGGCATGTGTCTCGCTGATGGTGTCGGCCATCCAGAGTCACGTAACCATCCCCGACAGACTTTGTCGTCCCAGACCTCTGATGAAAACGGACACTGTCAAACCCAGACGTGTGTCTGAAGGCAGTATAAATGAAGTCGCTCAAGGTCTCTACGTTTCCGTCCCCTGGTGCATATGACTGCATGGCTTTTTAGGCATGTTTGTGAGCAACAGGTTGTTCTCAGGCCATCGATGAGCAAATCAATAGTGACGGTGATTCCTGTCCGGTTGACACATGGAAAATCAGACGCCCTACTGGTTTGAGCAATTTAGGCACTATTCTCACCCATTACTTTGCAATAAATATAGAAACCTTCCTGGTGAAAAACAAGCATAGGTTCAAAAACACATAAGAAGTGTTTGTCAGTCGCTGCCTTCTCAGATAGGAAGAAACTCGTCGGACAGGAAGGGGCCTGTTTCTGTATGAAGGTGAAGTATGTGCTTAGTGCAGAGTATTAATGAAGGTAAAGTATGTGCTTAGTGCAGAGTATTAATGAAGGTAAAGTATGTGCTTAGTGCAGAGTATTATGGAGCGCATTCCTTGAGTGCAGTCCTGGTTTTCTCATCATGAATCATGATCATACATTTTTCTCATTTGAACAGATGGTCCCATCTGAGGAACCTTGATGCATCTAGAACTGTGTTCACATCACTATAGCCGCCTATGTTCTGCAGACTAGACTTTAATATAGCTCATCCCCAGCCTCTTATTCAAACACAATAAGCACAATAAAACTATTTTCGGTCTTTAAAAATAAATATTGACCAAATAAAATCACACCCCTTAGCTTAACACAAAATATATGACGTTCTTTGTGTGGATTTAAATTCAGGATGTTTCAATACAAATACAAACCAAACTGTAAATACCAGCTGAACAACACGGTACATGTGCACAGGGGGGGGCAGCCATGTTACAGCTGGGTGGGGGTGATATTCCAGCTCTGCCAGTAGAAATGTGTACAGCCATGTGACCTTATGTGGGTATAAGCAGACTTTCCCTACTGGTTATAAATATGTACCTTCCATGGGCTGATACATGGCCAGAACCTTACATACCATAATCTTCAATCTCACTGTAGTGCTTAACAAATGTTCAGGTTCTTTAAACTATACCATTCAAATTTAAATATATGCAATGGGCTGACATCCAATCCTGGGTATCCCCTACCTCATTCTCCCTGGATCAGGTTTCAGATTCACTGCACTGGATAAGTGGTGATGGATGGATGGATGGATGGATGGATGGATGGATGGATGGATGGTTTTGTATATATAACTAAATGAAACTATTGGTCCAAAAAAAATCATTTTGCCCCAAAGAAAATTTCCAGTAATATGAACTAGTTGTTTCAATATCAGGTTACATGAAAGTATATTTGCTTGTAAAATGTACATTTTAAGGTATTTAAGTAGCCATATTTTCAAAAGTTTTGAAAAATTCAAAAAGGTTTGAGATGTTGCTAATTGTATAAAACACTGTAAAAGTCTCAGCTTGGTGTGATATGATATGTTTTCACTACTATTATCACAGCAACAATCCCAGAGCACAGACTATTAAATCGCGTTGTGCAGTTCATAAAAATGAGAAACGTAGACCTTGTGTAGACCTACCTCCCTAAGCCCAGTAGTTCATCAGAAATGCAGTACTGACAGGTTCTTTATTCCAGCAGCATATGTGATTTATTTCAAATGCAACAAGCAGTACAAACGCTTTTTTTTTTTTTTTTTTTTTTTTTTTAATTTGGATTTTTTAAATTTTATTTTAGTGAAGTTTTTGTCCTTCAAGGTGGGATGAGGGGGTGGGGGAGCCAGATTAATGAAAAGTCTAGTAGGTGTGGGAAAGATTGGTGCCTGAATAACAGCCGTTGGCTGTTCTGTCAGATTTGGCTGCTGCCCTATTACAGTAGGGAAGGTCATGCCCCCCAATGAAGGCACAAGGTGTGTGAAACGCCAGGCGTGACCAGGGGGACCAGATGTGACACAGGCAGGCGGTCGACACGGTCGCAGGGCTGTGGGAACGGCGGGTTCCTGCAGGTTGGGGCAGAGAGCAGCTGACAGCCAAAGCCAGGAAGTCATTATAACAGGCAAAATGTAATGTATACATTTAATTACCTTTATCAAAAGCGGCTTGATGTGTGTACGGGGGCAGCTCAGTTTAAGGACCTGTTCTCATGGGTCTCAAGGTCTCATGGGACTTGAACCTGAAACCTTCTGGTTATGGTTTTTTGAGCACTACACTGCCTGCTGTAAAAATAATACAGACACCACCTGGACCTATTATACAACTTGGTTAATGAACCCTTGAACCAGGGGTGACTCTTAGGGGGATTCCAAGGTCCCCACTGCTGAGTGGGGAGGGAGTGGGGTCCCCTATGGTAAAATTTGCAGAGCAAAATGTACAGTATATGACAATATGCTCACTCAGTGCCAGCCCCCTATCGGTGACACCAATCGAATCAGCCTCACTTCAGATAATGATGGAAAATAAAAGATCCGCCCTCCACCTTTTTTTAGTAGAATTGTGTTTTACCCAAAGGTGGGCATATTAATACTGGAAACAGTTTATTACATGTAGTGACATGCAGGAAAAGAACTTCTCTAAGGATCTACCTCTCTGCTCTTTTGCTTTCTAAGATTCTGAGCTCTGTTTCTTTGGAGTCCTTATTGAGTTCACTGTTGACTTACTTTTATATAACAGGTGAGTACATCATCATGGTGAATGAAGTCACCAGCCCCCCATTCCGGGATAGCACCCTGCCGCCTGCCTTCCCCATGCTCAGAGTGCACCCCGCCAAGGTCGGCGGGCCAACCGGACAGCAGCCCAGCTGGATCCTGCCACTTCAACTGGGTCCCCATGAAGCCAGCAGTTTATCCAGCTGTGCTGCATCATGTGACAGTAAAGAAACAACTGCAGACGGTCAATAAACCCAGAGCGTCGACGGCCTGGCTGCTTAGACAGAATGGCATGGGATAGATCACATGGCTGGGACTGATCACATGGCTGGGACTGATCACATGACTGTGACAGATCACATGGCTGGGACAGATCACATGACTGAGACAGATCACATGGCTGGGACAGATCACATTGCTGGGACTGATCACATGGCTGGGACAGATCACATGACTGAGACAGATCACATGGCTGGGACAGATCACATTGCTGGGACAGATCACATGGCTGGGACAGATCACATGGCTGGGACTGATCACATGACTGAGACAGATCACATGGCTGGGACTGATCACAAAAATCTCTGGGAATATGATCTAAACCAAACTCCCAATTCACAAGCCAATGTAAAACATCACATTCCAATGCGCTGATAACAATAAAATGATTTTTTTCTGTATTGGAGTTACCTTAATAAGATACTAAGTAGCATATGTTGGCTTGTTTAGTATGTTTTAGAAGCTCTTGCTAGCAGATTAAAGACAATTCATAGAACAGTCTTGCCTGTGTTTGGAGGGTTTTGGAACTGGATCCTGTGGTCGGCTGTGTAATCATATCACCATTGGGCCCTTGAGAAAAGTCCTTAACCCCAACAGGACCAGTGATCCGCCAGTCTGACCCCAGAATCATTCTTCACTTCACTTTGGATAAAAGAATCAGATGAAATGCTAATTTCAATCTGAAATTCTTCTTCTATTCTATTATTCTGAATGCTGCACAGACTTGTGAGCTCTTTCAAATCAGTGCCTTTGATATATACTTTTGTGGTGTACAAGATTTTTGTTTGGTACAGATGTACTGGTCCTCTGTGAAATTCCAAGGGTCTTCTTGTCGGTGAGTCACTATTATGTCTCAATGTATTTGCGATGCTTTGCTCTGTGACTATGTGTTGTGTTGCAGGACATTCCAGTGGCGTCGGTGGTTAATTGTTCCCGTCCCTGCCATTGGTGATTGGGAGTGCGGCTGTATAAAGGGGTGCTGTTCCCTTGAGAGAGGAGGCTGCACTCTTCCGTTAGTGATGCTCCTGTTGATGGATTCTGTCATCATGACCGCTTTTTGCTTGTGTGAGAGACAGGCATAGCTTTGGCTTTGTGCCTTATTTTTGTTATTGGGTCTTGTTTTTCCATCTTTTGTTATACGAGCCATTATTTGTATTGTTTGTAATAAACCTTTTGTTTTACTGATTATTTTGTTCGTCGTGTGTTGGAGATTTTTCACCATCTCCTTTTCTTTGTTAAGGTGTCCTCTAAGTTATATTGACTTGTAGCAATTTCTTATGATGATTACTGTTTTTATTCAATGAAATCAGTGCATTGCTCTTATGTGACTGGACATCTAGTCCAATAGGAGTGAAAGGCAACTTGTAACTTAATCATGACTCACAGTTTACAGTTAAACCCCATTGCCAGATTATTTCTTACTCTCCTCTTTTTTTTTTAAATCAATCTTTCATTCTTCCCTTGTCTCTTCATCTGCATCCATTTGCCCTTCAGAGTCACCTTGTTTGAAAGTGTGGTCTCTCTTTCTTACATCACTTCCAGTATTAAAACCCTGTGAAGAATTTCCAGTAAATCACACCTTGAGCCTGTGTTATTTTTTAATTTTATTTTTTTTGGAGCTGCAAACAGGCTTTTCTTTTCACAGCCACTGAGTTGTCGGCCATGAGACACAGACAATGGAACCTCCTACACTGTCCTCCCCCCTTTTCTGTCCCTCCCACACTGTCCTCCCCCCTTTTCTGTCCCTCCCACACTGTCCTCCCCCCTTTTCTGTCCCTCCCACACCCGTGTCCTCGTCACAATAGGGCACCGCTCTTTCACTTTGACAGAGTACAGTTTACGGTCATATCTGAATGGTGCACATGTTTTGTTGTCATTGTGAAAGTCCTGACTGAGCCCCCTGTCGCCCCTATTTTCAGTTTTATAGGGGTGGATTGATGCATAGACCATGCTAGGCTTCAGCCAAGGGCAATAGCAAAAATGTGGGGCCCTGGGCACCCAAACGGGGGTCCTGTCCTGCCTCGTGAAAATGGACCAGTTAAATTTCCTAAATCTGACCC
>JAODKF010000015.1:354177-374261 GCA_026779585.1 Mormyrus proboscirostris
AACTGTCAATGACTGGACATTTACACACATACACATAATGAATGTTGACATTCTTCTATTGCTGTTCTGTGTAATATGTGTTTTTTAATAATCAAAATGTGTTATAAAGTAAAAAATTATGAAATCAAACAAATAATCAAACATGAAATCATTCTTGTGTGGTCCAAAATGTGATACAGACTATGTTACAATTCATTATTCGTAACCAAAATGACAAAAATGGCATAAAACACATTGATTTTTATAAGCGGGTCAAAAATGACCCACTTATGGAAAAGTGTAGGGTCAAACCACTCGTGCATCATAGGGTTAAATAGATTCATTATAAATTATTCTAGGTATGTTTTCTCCCCTGGCAAGTTTAATGTGCGTAATTGAATTAAAATCAAGATAAATTTAGTATAAACCATAAATGTCACGTTAAGGAACGAAGTAAGTGATATGATTTTACATCGCAGTGCAGTAATAGTGCTTGAACATCTGGAGAGCTTATTGGAATAACTGGAGGATGTTGACAGCTAAATCTGAATGTCCCTTCTCTTTCTCTGCCCCCCCTCCCCGCCCTGGCTTTGTTATGCAGATGTTGGTCCTGCACTGCAGTCTCCCCCTTCAGCACAAAGAGCAATCTGTCCATCGACCAACATTCAGAGCAATTTCGCACAGTCCAGGAGACCTGCCGGTGTAACCCGTACCCACAGCAGACTCCTAGGAACTATGCATGGGGGCCTGAGTCCTCTGAGAGCCATCCATGGACCCGTGGGCCTAGCTCCTGGTTCATCTTGTACTCGTCGAGACCTTCGGTACAAAGTGACTTCCTGGTTCTCTGTGATGCAGACAGTCATGACTGAGGCAGTGAGGTGACGAAGGGCGTGAAGCTCTCACTGTGAACCTGAAGACGTGAAGGAGCTCCTGGGTGCTACTGGGCTTAACTGAGCCTGAATTATTACAGTATAACATCCAGCTCCCGAAACGAGTAAAAACGATCAGCAACAGCAATAGTACTGCAACAGTGACTACTACTAATACCACAGTGTCCAAAATTGTGGAAACACTTAGTATTTCCAGCATGACATTTTAAAAATTGCTACATGAATATTGGCGGTAATATCTATGAACAATCAAAAAATGCTGCAAGTATCATACATTGGACGATTAAATAAATAAGTAACTGGAGTATCTGGAATAAAGTTCTGCAATCTCTAAAAATTGGGAGTGTTTCCACAATTTTGGCCACTAGTGTTCTACTACTACGATTACTACTACGATTACTACTACAAGTCTCTGCTGCTACTTTAAGCAGCTGCTGTTGGGCTCAGATCCAGCTGCATAACCATCAGGCTGCCTACTGACCCCAGATCAGTACAGCAGAAGCTCCTGTTCGCCTTGTGAGAGCCTCCAAACTCTCCTCGACGTCGTGCTTTTTGCCTCCGCCATGCGTCTTCCATGCTACCCTTATGAGTCTGGCCATTTCCTCGCTCTCATTCTCTCTCTCATTCTCTCTCTTCTGACTTCAGCCGCTCACCTGAAGTACTTTGACACCTTATATTTAATAATCATTCTCCATTTTCCTAAATATTTTCCACCTGGTGGTTGAACTGAGCCTCTCGGCGTTTTAAGTCGCAGGTTATTCGGGCAAAAAAAAAGCGAGTAAATATGACAAGTTTGTACAGCGACGGAGGAGCTGGCGGCTGCCAGGGTTTTAATTGAAAAAAATGTTCTTTGAAAATATTTTCCTATGCGTGCTCTGTTGCTCTGAGCCAAGTAAGGTTAACATCGCCAGGTGGCATTTCCAGGCCGCGTCCCCTGATGGTCTCTGGACTGTGAGCAGACTCAGTTTACCGGCTCGCTATGGCAACTGGCCGTTTGCTAACACCGAAAACACGCAGAGCTGGATGGGACTCCCTCAAGCGTGTGGGTGCAGGAGGCGGAAGGCGGTGGTGGGCCCCTTTAACATGTTTAAAGATTTGGTGCGCATATTCCCCGTATATGCTGTGACTCCCACTAAGTAACTGTCAGATTAGCATTGGAGCTAATTGCTATTTGATGTTGTTACCGGGGAGTAGCTGTTTTGTTTCTTTCTTGTCTGAATGGGTTAAACTTTGTATAACAAGTTCAGCAGCTGGGTTTGAGCTCTGTGTGGCGAACAATGGCGTATTCTGAGGCGTGCCTGCACAAAGCCAGGGTCATGGAAAATTTATGGGTCCCAGAGACCTCAGCAGCACTGGGATGTTGTCACCTCCCGGCTGCGAGCCGAGCAAAGGCTTCTTCACACCAGTCTGACGTTGGGCCAAGTTACCGATCAGACCCTACCCAGTCTCAAGTCTCCACCCCTTTCTCATAACCCCACCCCCTTTCTGCTGCAGCACACAGGTGGTCTCACAGTAGTTCTGCCTGCCAAGGAGGCACCTGGACTTTCAGGGCGGTGCTTAGAGATTTGACACCCATGTTTACCTCAGACCGACACATCATTGTACTTTTGGAGAATGGCCTGTGTAATTATCGTAAAGGAAGAAAGCTCACCAAATCCCACCGCGTTTTGTCTTACCTCGTATTATGATCTGCCATAATGACAGGTAATAAGAAGTTAGCGGCTTTGAATGTGTATAACCTTGTGTTCCAGAACTATTGATGACTTACGTAATCCAGTGCTTCAAATGAGACCTAAATCTAGCATCATAACAAATTTCACAGCTGATTTCGTAATTTAGTACATTTTTGTTTTCGAAAGCTCTCGGTGACCCTCAGCCAATCAGACGAAGCCCTTGAGGGACTAGATGATGCCCAGCAACAGAGAAAGCTGCTTTGTCAGTCGCCACGGAAACTGTCTGTGAAGGCTGACACATAGCACCATTCTCTTACGGCGACCGTGGCTCTCTCCCAGCAAGACGCACCGCCGCATGGAAGTAATAGGCCAAGAACGGGGTCCGAGACAGCCCCCGCGTATGCATGCACCATGTTGGCGTGAGCGATGAGCGATGAATGAATGATCTGGGTCAGGTCACTCTGACTGTCTCGCGGGGACAGTGCATTTTTCCCCAGCAGTCTTCCCACAATGCAACACTGTTAAAGGGGTGAGCTGCGGCACTTATGTAAGAAATATGTCAAAGGAACCCTATGGCAAACTGCTAATAAAGTCATTTTCAAGTGCATATGAGGCTCTTTTTGGGGGCCTGGTCGTGCTTTATTCACTTATTCTTTTCTACGGATCTCTGAGAACAAGGACTGGACCGTATAAATTCTTATCTGGCACCAGGAGCTTAGCTGGAATTTCTTGGTCCCCTGACAAAATATCTCCTTGCCCCCCCCCCACAAATTTATATATAAATAAGCCCCTGTAAAGTGCCGGGCCCCCGAATCTATGCCCCACTGACACCCCTGTCTGGCACAATGTATGTATAGTTAAAAGTATTGATCTGTTGAAGGATTATGGGCGGTACACTTGTTATCCAGCATGACAGGATGGTATTGATGAGTTTTTGCTCTTAAAGAAGGAGGGGGCATCACAGGAGGGGTGGTGGTGTAATGAAGAGGGTCTTGCTTGCATTCTGTCATTTATGCTACAATGACATTTATGCTACATACACCATTCATGGTTTATATTTTGTAGCGTCTGCTGCAGTAATTTGTGTCTTAGCTGGGTACGCCGTGCAGTCTCTGTGCTTTTGGCTCATGCTTATGGCAGCTGAAGGCCTCAGCGCTGATACGAGGGAGGAGGGTCCGGCTGTCGGCGACGAAAACCGTGCCTGAGAGCCGTGGAAGGATGTGACGATCCCTGTCATGTCTGCACATCGGCACCACGGCGGCAGACAAGGATATCGATCAAGACGTATCGATCGAGGGCCTCCCCCCTGGGGAGGACCATAGATTTTTAATCAGTTGCAGGCCGGTTGCTCGGACGGCGGTCGGAGAGGAGTGTGACATCATCCTCCCATGTCCGCTGTCCACGTCACGAAAGCCTGGCTCTGCCTCTCTGCTCCTTCTTTTTCTTTGTCCTTGTGCTGGAATGGATCTGATTTGGAAGCAGTTCGTCTCATTTTGTGGGACTTACTGATGGACGCGGCGGCCATGACACGCACAGATGTCCTATCGATCGGCCAATCGAGCGGCCTAGCTCCACACACTTATCACCAGAGGTGAGGCGCGAGGCGATGCCTCGGGGGAATCGCGGCGCGCTCAAAGGGGCCGCCGGCACGGAGCTCGGCAGCTCGCGGCCGATCCGGATTCCTGTCACGCCTCGACGTCCGGAGGAATTTACGAGAGTGCGAGCCAGCGATGAGAGACCTGGCTTCGGGCCACGGGAGTGGCAGCACATGACTTTGACGGGCGAAGCCAATATTTCGGTCCAAGAAAACGTCAGTGAGCCTGTCGACGTATGGCTGGGGTGGAGCATGTCCATTATTACCCATATCTGTCTCCTCCCAGCTGACAAACCACGTATTTGTTGGTTGCAGCGATTACAAATCAGCCCTGTAACACACTGTACAGCTTTTATACTATTAATATAAAACCACGAATAATATTTCGCACAACACATACAAATGATGCAAACAATTTTAGAATACAAGCGACCCTCCTGGATATGAATGACACCAGCATCCCTGTTTTGCTTTTGCTTTATTCCCGACACACAGCCCTAATGTGTTTTTTAGCGTGTGATGAATACAGGAAGTATCCTCAAACCATGTTCCAAGGCTGGTTTGCATGCCATCTGTAACTCTAGCCTCTGACCAATAACATGTTAGTGTCTGTAAAGCTGAGCTTTGCACTTGTACATGGATCCTACAGATAGCATACTGGTTTAAAAAGTGTGATAATTCGATAATATAATCCCAGGCTGACACTGGTAGCCAAATACATCATCAGGCTCTTGTCCTCTGTATGCTAATTCCATTTTTGAACACATTCAGATTTGTTCTAGCCATCAGAAAGAGGCATATTGTTTTTTATATGGCATGCCACGCTGTCCCTGATGGTATCTGCACGTGCAGAAAGTCCTCTAATGAAAAAATTGTGTCAGTGAATGAAAGATAAATGGAAATAGATCAAGTAGCATAATGCTGAAGTCATGCGTAGTAACACAATTCAAAGTACAATTGGGCACAAAAAAAAAGTTACGAATCTGGCCATAAATTCTGCCGGCATCCTTCGACATACTTTACAAATCTGTGTTTGTTAATAAGCTTGGCCTGTCACCAAAAACCTGCGAGTTTAGCTGAGGGGCTGTGTCATGGCGCTAGCAAGGGGGGCGCTCGTGTTGTACCGCATGCATGCGGTTGAAGACAAGGGAAAATTATTGGATCGGAACATCTGCGAGGCAACTAAATTAACAAACTACATAACCTTTCTGCGTGTTGCTGCGCGGACGGGCCCTAGCCACCGCCATGAGATCCCCTTGTACCGCTCAGGGGTGCCCAATCTGCAGATGTCGCGGGGTGCGAGTGCCAAGCGGCTCTGCCCCTGTGCCAGGCCGGCCCCTCGCTGGCCTTCCAGCTGGCAGCGGGGTAGGGGTTGCCATAGCGCCACACGGGGAATAAGACCCTGCCAACGAGAAGAGGATGCCAATCCAGTCTTTGGCCGGCCCACTGAGGGTGCCGAGCGAGTTCCGTCCCAAATCCCTGGCACACCCTCCCGTTTCTCCTCTCGGCCCTAATTGAAAAGCAGGAGAAGCCGTGGAAGCGGCGTGCATAATGAAGGAACGATATGGACTCTGCAGAATACACGGGCATCATTACCATAATGGCTGTAATAAGCGCACCATCTGTATTCGTGGGTGGCTAGCGAGGTCACAGGGCAGCCGGCAAGGGGACGGGCCGCTGAACTCATGACCCACGCTGATTAGGTTCGATCCCAGGGAGGGTTGCGGCTGAAATGTAGGGCGGAACAGACTATCCCGCGCGATGCGTAACAGGCGCCTGGACGGGCCAATGGGCTCACCCCGCCGGTGGGATTTCCCGTGGGAGCCGGGGGGGGGATAGAGGGGACTCCCCAGCTGTGTCCACACCACAGGAGAGCCGTGGACGTCCAGTGCAGGCAGTGTAGTCTCAGCTGCACAGCAAACGGCAGGCCAGCTACCAGAAAACGGCTCCTGCTCACTGTTAAAAATCCGTGATTCATAAACATCAGCACCATCTCGTCAGTGGATAGATATTGGTCATTTTAGATAACAGGATGTAAATAATGATGAAAAATTTGTATTTACGTTTAAAGTCATTATGTTCTGCTGACTTCACGTCAGCTTGATGGGAAAAGCTTATACATTTCCTCCTTCCCAGTCTCCCCTCAGTCGTCTGTCTCAGGTCCTACTTAGGCTGTCTGATTACCAGCATTGTTATTTCACGGGAAATCTCTATGAGTTCGTGTAGCACACTAGCAAGACGCTACCTACAGCTGACATTAAAGTAGAGATGAAAAAGCCAGTGTTTTTCAGAAGGTTCGTTCACGTTAATCTCGTCGGCCCTGTTTACATGACTGTGCTGCAGTTCATTGGCTGGATCCACAGGGACAGCAGAATTTCCCATTCTGCTCTGACCACCGTGTCTCTCTCCACATGAGGGCACATGCCCTTGTTATTTTTTTTTTACAAAGATTGATTGAAAACTGCGGTTCAGCCAGCTCTGCTAAGCAGGCACCTTTCATTTCTAAATGTTTCAGAGGTATGGGAGCACTTGGCTCTCCAATCTGGCATCCACCGTACGTTTTTTTTATGGAGCGTGTGTTCGCTTCCTCTGATCCTGTGAGGTGTGACCTCTCGCTGAGAGACACAGTGTCCACAGCGCTTTCGAACTTTCATGTCTGCCATTTTTAAATCCCTTCTCACACTGCGTGCTTACAGTCGTCTTCTGTTTTATGTTATTCACTGTTATCTCTCTCCCTGTGATATATACATACACACACACACACGCACACACACACACACACACACGTACACACACATATCTGGCTGGCGTTCTCCCCTCAGAGCAGAAGACAGATGAACTCGATGTAAAGCCCTTACTCTGTTACACAATATAGTTCTTCCCCCAATGAACCCCCCCGCCCGCCCCCGCCTGATACAGCACAGGCATGTTCAACGCCAGCACCCCCATGGCAGCTGTCCGTCCGCCTGGATTCGTAACCCTCTCCGTGCCGGAGTGAGGAGCTGCAGCCTGACTCGCTGTCATTCACGGTTCTGTCCCGGAATGATTATTCACAGCATGGTGACTTTGGCACTCGCGCCTTGTGTGCTTTCGCGACAGATTGCCGAGTTCAGGGTTCGGTCGGCAGTGCGGCAAATACCTAACACCCAACGTAAATATATGGCAAAGAGATATCACTGCGGGGAGCAGTAATGTTGTTATTCCTGTTTGATATCCTTCCAGGTACGGGACGAGGACGTAGCTAATTAGTTGCCGGGGATGTGTACAGCTAGCAGGTACAACATAGGCTAGTGAAAAAATGCAACTTTTCCAAATAAAATTAGGTACACGTGCATCTGACGCCCTTTGCAGATGGAGTCTGATTATTCATCTCAGACAACAGTGCTGAAGTCAAGCCCCGAAGACCCAGCACTGCAGCCATTCCTTTCTCTTGAGACCGGATGTTTAATTCGTGAAGCAATTCGGATTTCAAGGAAAACAAATCGCATCTGGCTTTTTGGGGCGACACAACTTGTGAGCGAATCCGTCCACTTCATCGGGATCCTGCGTCGGTTTTTCTTTCACCAAATCTACATTCCCATCCCGCCTCCGGGAGCACACCTGCTTCCCAGCAAGCAGTGGTGCAGTGGATTCATTCTTTACAAACCAATTCATGTTTCAGCTGTTTTTACCCAAATGTTACACTATATCCATTTACACACCTGTTTTTTTTTTTTTTATTTTTTACAGTGGTTCCAGCTGAGCACATCGCTAAAGGATACACCAGCAGAGCCACTTTCAGGGATTTGGTCTGAGGTCCTTAAGCGCTACCCCATTTGCTGTACAAATAACGCCCCCCCGACAGCTGTCTTGTGGGAAGCAGGGCCTTGATTACCAGGCCGCCCTTGTCAGCCCTCGTCAGAACGGGCAGCGGGAGCAGCGGCCTGGGACTGCAGCTCGCGGTCAGGCCTGAGCCTGCCCCCTCCCCCCCCCCTCGGCCTCGTTATTATCCCTGAAGAAGCCATTACTGAGCAGTGGGCCAAAATTGGAGCAGGACTCGCTTGTGGCAAATGGTCTTAGTGCTGCAGGGCCAGAGGAGGGTGGGACAGAGAAACGCAGCGAGAGGCCTGTCAGGGGAGGCCAGCTAACACCACATAGCCTTTTTCTAACTTTATTCCTTCCCTGTAGTGTCACCTTTACCCCCCAGCAACGCCAAGTCTCCCTGTCAACATGGCATGTTCATCTCCAGAGCTTGGTTCTGGCGTCGGTATTTACGCTCTCAAATTCGCGGAAGCGTCAAAAATAAAAGAACCTTCCGCTAATTAGTGAATCTGCCAGCGTGCTTGATTGCATGAAGGGGCTGTCGTTGAGGTTTTCAGCCTGGCAGATTTCAGCGTTTGCTGTTTGATCCGCAGAGTACCGGGGCCGCTCGTTGGCTGCTGCGGCGCTGCTCTCTGCTTGTAGGGGACTGTTTTTATTATTACGAGCCGATTCCATTACAGTGTTGCTTAGCAGCTGCGATTCTCCAAAGCGACTTGCATAACCTGCAATTTGAGACTTTTACCCCATTTATTCAGCTCGATTTTTTTTTTTTTTTTACTTAGAAACCAACTTGGTATCTGACTCAAGAATTCCTCCTTTTTAGTCACGAGAACAGTTCCTAAATCACTGTGCTACCAACTGGCCAAGATAATTATCAGTCGCACGGTCTTGGCGATTTGTTGTTAGCGTTCAAGTCAAAATCGATGCAGCGTTCTCATTTGATCACTCCCGCCCGCGCACCCCACGCCCGCCCCCCGATTGTTGGCGTTACGGCTGCCGAACCCCCAGGTCCTTTTCCCCGAAGTTACATCACACGTATTACCTCACCCTTTGGTGTAGCCCAAACACACGAAATGCTGTGTTGCCACAACAGCTCGGTGCGGTATCTGCTGCGCTCATTTGGCGGGCCTGCAGAGGAGGGTGCATTCCTGGACCCGCAGCGCACCAACTCCGTTCGCCCCAGGGGGATGGAGTTTCCGTAACGTCCTCGTCACCTGCGTCTTTTTATTTGGAGGGGGAGATATTACACCCAGATGTCAGGGAAGTGGCGGATGGAAGCGGGGGAGCCCTTTATATAAAGTGTTGCACTGAGGACCGCGTGTTTTGTTAAGTAGTTTCATGCTGTCCATATACATGAATGCGTCCTTTCTTTTTGCCGTCCGTGCTGGGTCTGCAGTAAACTTTATGATGAACTGTAACGGATTCAGCATTTAAGTTCTGCACCTCTCAGATGCATAGTAGTCAAGCTGCACTGAATTCTGGGAGAAGAAAATGCAGTGTCTGCCAAAATGATTGTAGAAGGACAAATCAAGTGAATCATTTTACTGTCACTGTACATAACAAATTTCTATTATTATTTGATTTGTAATTAAGACATAAATCAAAAAACCATTTGTGTCCTCTGTGATATTTGTCATTGTACTTCACTGTAGTCTGGTATACTATTTCCTAAATTATTGATTATAACTATTTTCAAAAATGAATTGAAGCAATAATTTGGCATTATTTATCTGCATCTGGTATGTTTTTAGTTCTAAATATTTCAGAATGCAGGGTCACGCTGTCTCTGGAGCAATTTAGTTTAAGGAACTTACTCAAAGGCCCAGTGGTGAAATCACTCTGTAGGCCATGGGATTTGAACTGTTGACCTTCTGATCACAGACACAGGCCAAACCTACACACTTCCCTGTACCAAGTCACAGTGACCCAGAGTTCAATCCACAGGGGGTAAAAGGCAGGGGACACTCTGAACAGGATTTTGGTCCATTATAGGGCATGCACTCACATACACCATGTGCTATGTTTTTCAACATCAATTCATAGACCATTTTTTAGACTGTGGGTGGATGTAAGAGACCCACAAGACCCAAAAAAACTCCACACACAGGGCCAGGAGCAGGAATTGGACCATTCACCCTGGACATTTGAATCCACAGTGCTAACTGTTGATCTATGGTATAAAATATCTGTCCACATTCAGCTCTCACAGGACAGACTTGTAGAGTCTCATGATCATCTGTCCACATTCAGCTCTCACCGAACGGACTTCCACAGTCTCACGATCATCTGTCCGCATTCAGCTCTCGCAGGACAGATTTACACAGTCTCACGGTCACCTGTTCACATTCAGATGTCACAGGACAAGCTAACACAGTCTCACGATTATCTGTCCATATTCCGCTCTCACAGAATGGACTTATACAGTCTCACGATGATCTCTCCACATTCAGCTCTCACAGGACAGACTGACACAGTGTCATGATCATTTGTACACAATCAGCTCTCAGATGACAAACTTCCAGTCTTGTGAGTTTTTTTCAGATGATTAAGGCTGTCTGCTTCTGTGTCTATTATATTCCAGCACTCATCATATCACCTTTGAGACTGGTTTGACTGGTATGTATTTACCAAAGGATTAATACTCTGCAGCGCTCCTCGGGGAATATTATTCTGGGACGTGATTGATTAGTTGAAGAGAGGGATCTTTATTAACCTTGTCCTCTCCAAATTCCCTCCCCCCAGTGAAATGGAAGGTCCACTGCTTGCACTGGTACAGAAGTCAGGATAACCCCACTGCTGTATGACAAGAAGAGGTCCAAAGCAGGGTACAGCTGCAGAAATGAATAAGTGAATGTTTACTTGAACAGACATATATCTGGACAGACACGTCTTTGACTAAACACAGCTTTGGACTGACGTGCCTGTAAAGCAGCTAAATGTTTTAATTATATAATTATACATAATATAATTATGCTGCAAGACGGAAGCAATGGATATGAAGGAGGTGCAGCCCCTGTCCACTCCTGGAGAATAACCCCCCCCCTCGATGCTGCCTGGTGACAGAGCTCAGGACTTGACATGATTGCTCTGACAGGGTTAAATTGGAGGGTTGCTAATTGCACCCTGCATGCTCTATGCCCAGCACCAGCTCAGTGTTGGGGGGGATAGCATCTATACATACATCTGGAATGGCGAACGATCCAATCAATCCTAGAGGTACTCAATGGGATGACTCTGGTACCCTCATTACTGAGTGTGCGCAAATGAGTATTTACAAGTATTTAGTCTAAGATGACTAGAGGCAATTTATTAGGTTATGCTGCACAGATTTTCTATTTGCTCAGAGTAAATGTTTCCTTATGGTTGAATGAACAGAGCCTACATAAATGTGCGTGTGTATGTGTGTGTTCTTGTGAGTCAAATATACATTTATGTATAGTATATTTACATTTTCACCCACAGTTTAAAAACCTGCTACTGTATTTTGGTGTCGCGGGTATGATTTTTTCCTGTTCCCCACAAGGTTCAGTTTTATAAAAAACTGTAACTGCAATCAAAAAACTAAAAATCCTAAATGTCTTGTGTCTTGATTGATTACTTATGGTTAAGGTGAGGGCTGAGTACTGTAGCGGTTAAGGGTGTCATTGTTGGGATTAGAGTTTTGCCCAGTTCACACAAAGATATGAGGACAAGTCTGTGTGTGTGTGTGTGTGTGTGTGTGTGTGTGTGTGTGTGTGTCTTTTTGGCCATTAACACCAGAGACAGGGGTGGAGTGCACAGTTTGCAGGCATGTCATCCAAACCCCCCCTCAGCTAGGGGTCTGTGTGGACCCTGTCCGCAGAGGTGCCGGCGCTTTCCATGCTGAGCTCGTCGCTTGCAAAGCCGGGCTGACATGATGCGAGGAGACGGGGGTGGGGGGGGGGGACACCCCGGGGCCCCTGGCTGCTGACCCAGACACTTCCTGACAGCCCCCTCCCACAGGAAGCCCTTCCGGCTGTGACAGCCATCATATGTGCGGATGCTGCGCCGCTGCTTTGTGGCGACCGGAAAGTGCTGCAGCAGCAAGTAATGCGCCTTGTTCCGAGTCCGCGGAGCGCCAAAGGGCCGAACGCTGCGCTGGAGCCTTTTTCTGGGTCACAGTCTGCTTCCCATGCAAACCGTCACAGCTCA
This sequence comes from Mormyrus proboscirostris, assembly GCA_026779585.1. Lineage (NCBI taxonomy): Eukaryota > Metazoa > Chordata > Actinopteri > Osteoglossiformes > Mormyridae > Mormyrus > Mormyrus proboscirostris. The sequence goes on from JAODKF010000015.1 coordinate 366,285, forward strand.
CATGCACTGCACACACATGGGGCTGCTTTGTGACAAAGGCTTTGCTAAACACTGTATATTGTACCTTGCACACTGTATGATAGTATTTATTTCCTGGCACAAACAGGATGCACACTGTTGTCACCTGAGTGACAATTTGGATTAATTATTAAATTATTAATAAATTATTTTTGAATAAATTATTAAAGTTTTGACACTGAAATCCCCCAGATCCTGTACACTCTGGATGGAGGGTCTCATGTGGGTTGGGGGGGAGGTCCACTTGGTTTCCTGTGTGAACATCTTGACTTCACCTCCCCCCTTCCAAAATACCCCGCCGCTCAGACATACTTCTCTACCCCAGCCTTGGTAGCAAAGCTACAGGCCGATTAACCCCCCCCCCCCCCATATCTATACTTTCTCTCCCCAGGCCCTCAATTGCCTTTCCTCCTTCATTCTTACACGGTGAGAAGTTTGACAATGTACATAAACGAAATTCCAGAATGGCAGCAGAATATGGAGAAAACACATGTGGAAGCGTTTGCTGTCTGCGTGCACGTGTGTGAGAGCGTGTGTGTGCGTGCGTTGCACGTGTTGAGTGTGTGTTCTGCAAAGCTAGTCTCTCGCGGGCTTCGTCTCAGAGAAGGATCATTATTTATGCATAACAGACAGGTACACGGTCGGGACACACCCATCAGTTCAGTCTTCCTTACAACAAGTAACTCCTTAAAAAACATCTTGGCTGCCTGTTTTGCTTTTCCTCTTGGTTTCCTCCTCTATTTTTGTACAGAGTAGCCGTTCCCTCGTGAAAACCAGTGAAAGCTGGGCGTGGCCCAACCCTAAACATCAGGATCACTCTGCTTCCTACATTAACATGTACTTCAGAGAGCTAAAAACTGAACTTTAGTGCGTGGCCAGCTTCACAATACCGGTTCAAATCATATAAGATCTTGTCGACCTATTTATTTTGCATATCTATCTACAGCGATCTACAACTGAGAAAGCTGGAGGAATTTGCTTAAGGGTGTCACTCAAGGGCTCAATGGTGACATCACTTTATTATGGGATTTGAACTGTTGACCCTCCAGTAACAGGTACAGAGTCCTAACATACTGAGCCACACAACACCAGTTCTTGCAGTGAGACAAGGGCAGCTTTCTGGTGTTCTTGTGACTTTAGACTGGGGACGTGTAATTCCCTGGGGCCACACCCCGTACTACCTTCCTCATCTAGGGTCTTACCTGCTTCACCCAGGTAATTGTGTTGGTGGCAAATCGCCTCACCTGGAGTTTCAGGCGCAAATGAAGTGCCAATTAAACCGCAGAGCTGCTTCACTGGGAGTCGCTGACCTCTCATCTTCAAAGAGCCCACTTGGCAAGGCGACTCCTACAATGCACCTCTCCTAACTCTCCCTGCCATGTGACTAAACCTTCCCGCTTCTCTTTGCTGAGTGACGGGGAGGTTTCAGGAAGCTGGCGACGTCGTCGGATCAGATGCAGGATGGTGGTGTGCTTTGGTCACAGCTCGTTTGATCTTATCAGTCAGGGGAAACAAGTGGACTCGTGGCTATCAAGCTGGTCTCGTAAACAGAGAAGGTAATTCTGTGTACAGACCATTTTTTACAGTTGGATGTTTTACTAAAGAAATGAAGCATATTTCCCATATAAAGCACCCATCTCAAAAGTCCAAACACCCTCCACAAGGTCATTTGCTAGCATGCTAGGCTATGTGAAGGCTATGACTTCAGCAGGTACATAACAGGACCATAATGTAGGTATAGCTATAGTGTTTTAAAAGCTGTCCCACCCCCACAGGTCTGCCCCCCCTCACTTACAGACTCCGCAATAACTCAGGGGAGGAGTTTAACCTGAACAAATAAAGGCTCCAAGGAATCTCCTTGACTGATACCATGCTGTGTTTGACAGTGATGTCAGCACTGGGCCCTTAGCCTGGTGCTTAACCCCAGTGCCTCCAGGAGCCCGTGATGCTGGCTGAATCCATACTCTGCATGTATGCCTGGGTGTCTCACAGAGAGCAAGATGGGACATTCAAAACTACCCATTTTCCCCAACAGGATGAATCCAGTAATGCTATAAAGCACACCTTGATGCCTAACTGTGTGACATATCTATAAAGATAATTTCAGTTATTCCATTGGTTTTGGGATTGTTGTGGAAATGGGTCTTATATATGATTTTCATTTTCTCATTTTAGTGCTGCTGGCAGTTATGACACAAACAATGTCTTTTTAGTTTATATGTCAAGCTAAATTTAACTGATTTAAATAATTAATTTTCAATTTTTCAGCCTGTGCTCATATTTAAATGGCGCTCTTTCGAAACTCAGATTGGGGACGTTTTCCAAATTCTTTGTGCGTCTGTACCTCACCCTCTTGATCGCTTCCCTTCTGCCCTTTTCCAAAAAGCTCAGCACCACACTGTTATCACTCCCCCTCAGCTGGGGTCGGGAACAAGCAAAAGCGGGGGGCACTGTTTTAAAAAAAAAGAACAAAAAAACACTCTCACAAAGCCTACGTGGGGGATATGGAAGGCAAACAGGCAACAGATGTGCCTCGAAAATCAGACGACAGGGAACGTAGCTTGTCACTAACATGTGGACATTTTCACTGTATATCACATTAGGGCTTAAACTATACAATCACATGACAATATGAGGGAATGTAGCTTGTCGCTAACATGTAGATGTTTTCACTGTATATCACATTAGTGCTTAAAGTGTCCAATCACGTGAGAATTAGAGGGACCGCAGCTTGTCGATAACATGTGGACATTTTCACTGTATATCACATTAGGGCTTAAACTATACAATCACATGACAATATGAGGGAATGTAGCTTGTCGCTAACATGTAGATGTTTTCACTGTATATCACATTAGTGCTTAAAGTGTCCAATCACGTGAGAATTAGAGGGACCGCAGCTTGTCGATAACATGTGGACATTTTCATTGTATATCACATTAGTGCTTATAGTGTCCAGTCATGTGACAACAGCGAGGAATTTAGCTCATGTCTAATGCGGATGTTTTCACTGTGTATCACACTAGGACTTACACTGCTCATGACAAAGACAGAGAATGTAGCTAGCCGCTAACATGTGGACGTTCTCACTGTGCATCACACTGCGGTTTGCACTGTCCATGCCATGGCTATCTATTCACTGTGTGTCACTGTAAGGCTTATGCTTTTCAATTCTGTGACATTGCAGTGGCTCCACTTTCAAATTTCCCACATCTTACAGACATACACAGAGAACAATTAGCATTTCCCGAAACAGACGCGGACACCCCACACTGTAGCCACAGTCACACTGCCCACCCTGCTGGACCACATGTTGCTGGCTAAACCGCTTTAAACTATCCTCAATGAGCTATAATTTAGCAGTAAAAGCCATGAAAGTTCATAAAATGAGCGAAGCCTGCACACATTTTATTGGGCTATTTTGTGCGCCTCTGACATTTTTATTCATGTTGTTTTCCTGTATTGAAATAAATGACTTCTGGATGATGCTTGATGTAAGCAGTAATAGGGGAACGACAATCGCTTTCTGAATGCGTCCAGCACGTTTGTTTTGTTTCTCTAATACGTGCATATAGTAATTAGTTATCAAATTATATATAAAAAGGGGAAACTGCCAGCACAACAGATTAGTCATAATTATGTCTTTTGAACTAATTCTGACACATCCGCAAATAATACTGGTTCGTCAATGCGATATTTCCAAATGCCCCCCACCACTGTCAGGGCCAGCAGAAGTATTAATTCACAAAAACAGATGAAATATTCTTTCTGATACTGTACATTTAAATATTGCTAAAATAAATATTCAGGAAAGGCAGGGTCGTGTTTAAGGGGGAGTGAGTGGGGGATTGTGGAAGGGTAATGTGTGTATATTCAACAGGAACTGGTGTGACATTTCAGGGGAAAGGGCTGTCACGCGATGATGCGTACAGCCAGGCATGTTCACACGCAGGCAAAGGTGTCAGCGCCTAACAGGGGGGGAAAATTCCGGCAACACAGCCGAAGGCTTTGACCTTGAAGCCCCCGTTCGCTCGCCTCTGCGTAATTTTCATCGGATGCGTAACGTCACTCGACCCCCCAGTCGAACAAACTGCAGTTTTTCTCCTCAAGGAAACGCCTGAGAAGTGAAGCACCTCATGTTAAAAATGAGCATAAAAAGGATTTAGTGGATTGTTTTAAATATTGTAGTTCCAGCTCCCATTAAGATGGTTACACCAAGCAAAGAGCCTGAACACACGCAGGCACCCGCCCGCTTCAGGAGAGTGGAGCAGACACATCCCCAACGTTGATGTGCTGTTGGATACCTGCGCGTCCGGTACCACGGCTCGCAGTGTGGCAGGTGTCTCCTCACTCCTACCATGCGACGTAGCCTTGAACATGTTGACTGGGAAAGAGGCTATGATGAAAGCCTGTGTGCTGGTAATCAGGGAATGCTTTCAGCCTTCTGCCAAATGCTGAGCCCTGCCAGAACGTGCAGGGGACGGTGCGGGGGGGGCGCCATCCACTCCCCTGTTTTTCGCTCGACAATGGACAGAACAGGACGCCCGCTGCCAAAAATGTGTTTCCAATCTCCACCGTGCTCATGCAGGAGATTATAATCAGTTTTGTTTTGGTTTGCTCTCTTTCGAATGGAACTTTTATTTGTGTACCCTGTGGGGCAGGGGGCTGGTAAATGTGATGCACAGTCCAGAGAGCCCCGTGCCTTGGCTAGCAGACGACGCTCTCGCATTGGCCAGAAGAAAACAACCCGTTGGTGCGGCCAGCGAGAGGAGCTGGACAGCGAGCAGAACATGAAGGCAAATCAGAGCGAAGTTCATATTCGAAACCTGCAGATTCTTTGCAAAGCTGGCTGAAATTTGAATAGATTTACACATATTTACAGTGCTAGGCTGTTATTAAGGAAATTCAGTTTATTCTGTAAACAAATGAATGCAGCAAACAGTACATCTAAGAAGCTATTCCCTCATTTATCAAAATGTGAGTGAAGGTCAGTCAGCAGTTATTTTGCTCCCATTAATTTTAGAAAATTGCCACTGAAAAACAGGAAGATAAACATTTTTATTGCCTAATAAGAAGAAAAATAGGACAAAACATTACATTATAATTATAACCTGAATGGATATACATGCCCTGATGAGTGGATGATTTATTTGACCCCTCATCAACTCATGGCGATGGTGACCTCACATCCCAACATACACTGGGCTTGCCATCACGCTGCCCTATATGGCCATACTGTTTCTTACATTTCGTAAACTTATCATTGTTTATCATGCAGTTGTTCACGTAATTTCACAAATGCCGTGACTAAAGTTATCTTGTTCCAAACCACAAACTATTTTTGAGTGGCAGCACTGCACCGGATTAACAAGTCCCTTCGTCAGAAAGCCTGGCCAAAAACTGCAGCTTTCAAATTGTGCGCTGCTAGTATAAACTGTATGGGCGTTCCAGAACCTGCATCTCTTGTAAAATATGATTTGTTGCTGTGCAATTCAAAATACATTGAAATCATATTAGCCCCAAGGATTGCCCAGAGGATGGGGAAAGGATACATAATCAATAGCAAGAAGTCAGTATTTCAACACCTGTCCACCAGGGGCTGCTATTTGCTTTGGGGAAAACCCTGGTAGAATGTCTTTTTTTTGTGAAGAGCATAATACACAGAGCTCGTCGCACACAGCATTTGCGTCGCGATTCCGCTCCTTGGCCAAAGCGTTGGCGGCACAGCGCCCCTCGTTATCCGCCTGTTATCTCGCAACGCGCTTTGTTTGCAGTCGGCCGAGCAGCTCCACACCGAATCGAGAGCCTCGCCACTGGATTCCGGCGGAGTGAGACTAAGCCCCGATTAGCGCTGGCCCGCTCCCCTCACCTTGCTGCATCTGGAGCCCGTTAACATTCCTGGCCTCCCTGCGGAGGCGAGGAGGAGCTCCGTCCAGCCTACCTGTTTAAGGCCAAACATAGAGCCCCTGCCTGGCGCTCGGCTGGCGGCAGATCCCACGCAGGGCGCCGCCTGACAGCAGCGGCCGCCGCCTTCCACCTACCTCCCTCCAATACCCCTCTGTCACCCAGGGAGCCTTAAATCAATATTTATTATTTAGTCTCCTACCAGATATGTTCGCCCGTGACTTACAGAGTTCGCTCCCCTTACACATAACGTAGCAAGAGACTGATGGTAATTCAGGTTACGTATTGAGCTCAGCAGCTAGCAAGATCTCACCCGGAGCATGAGAGAGAAGCTAAAGCAGCCCTAAAGCAAGCCGCCACTATGCCACCTTCAGTACAATTATTCACTCAAAATGTATGGACACGAGTGCCTGCAAATGCTGCAAAGTCGATACTGAAAAACGTCAAGATGTTTCTTTCACTTGCCGTCATACCAGGGCTTGAGTTAACGGGCAAGCTGTGTAACTTTCATCAAATGTCAAGGAAAAAGAGCCATGTGACTACGGAACGCGTGGCCGCCGATTCCACATGTGCCGTCTATCACTAATTTTGGGAAGCACTAGCCGAGATGGTCCAGGATCTGCCGTTGCTGGGTCTTCGCGTGCATCCGCGTTTTCTGCCCGGTTTGTCCTTCGCCTCCGGCTGCGGTCCCAGGGCCCCCCCTGCGCGCGGTGTCTGTGACGGGAGCCGCGGGCACGGCGTAGGCGTCTGGCCCCGCGCGTGACGCGCTCCTCTCCGCTCCTCGCCCGCGCAGGACGGGGGAGGCCCGGCGGCGTGACAGTCCGCTGGGCCCACCATCTGTCAGCCAGCTCTCCACACGGACGAACGTCTGCTCAGTCCGTGGGCAGTCGGAGACGAGGCGTAACTGTGACCAAAGCGGGGCCGCGCCGTGACCGAACTCGGGTCGGACCGCGACGGCGAACGGGAGGGCGCGGGTTCACATCCCCTGGAGGATCGGAACCTCTTACCAAGAGTAATCCTAACAAATGCCCAGCTGCAAGAAACACGGAGGAACCTCAGATTACCAAATACGTATTGTGCCTGATAAATAAATATTTATTAAGGAAATTTGGGATGCGATTATGGATTCTCCAGGGAGCTTAATTGTGTGGAAATATGCAATTTTAAAAAAATTGAATGCAGCGGGAGGGTTGAATATGTGAAGAGTTCAGCGAATAAATAATGTAAAAGCGCATTAATGAATCAGCAGGGAATATTCTGGCTACGACGTGAATGGCTGCAGCAGGGGGACAGCATTCTGCTTGTACTGGGTCTCGTTCTGCAGGCCCCAGGACTGGCAAAGGTGCTGATCCGTCGTCTCTTCCTGCGACTTCCTAACAGCTCAGCACGTTACTCCAGGGTCGGGAAATGCGCGAGAAAAGACTGCTTCCTGTCAGCGAGAAACAAACTTATCTGCCTCTCAAGCAGTTAACGTCAACGCATCCTCCAGTCCGGACTAAATCCTCCATTCCAGGCTGAATGAAGAGCAAAGAATCTTCCCGATGCCATGCAAACGGACTGATCCGCACACACGTGCCTGCATGCGTGTGATTAACTGTGAGCTTGCCAGTCATTTCTGCCATGGTATCCATAGGTTACGGAAAATAACACACAAGGTTAGAGTGTTATTCTGGGTGACAGTCACTAATTGTGTATTTTTAACCTCCATCGTGCATGAAATCAGCTAGCCTTTTGAGCATGGGGGAATTCTTATTTTCTTGTTACGGGGGCTGACTTTGAGTCATGGAGATTTCAGAGGCTGTAAACCATAAACGAGAGGAATGGCGGGCGACCTCATCTCCTGCTGCACCTCCTCATCTGCACAGTATCTCCCCAGTAATGTCCCATTGGGGTAAAATCCACCGTCTCCACCTCCGAGGAGGTGGGCGCAGACCCGGCATCGCCGTGTCGGGGGTCAGCGTTGCGGCTGCATACCAGAGTGTCTGATTCCCTGGCCTGCCCCCCGCCCCATTACATCTGCAGCTGTGAACTTGAACTCCCATTTGCAGTGCCCCC
>JAODKF010000015.1:429082-440040 GCA_026779585.1 Mormyrus proboscirostris
AAGTGTAGTTGAACTTTGAGGCTGGTTTCACACCGACGAGGGACGCCTTCTCAGAACGCCTCTAGATAACAGCAGCACACCCTGCCCTCTCACACATCCGTCTGCGAGGGTGGCTCGTGTGGGGGGGGGGGGGGGGCAGGGCTAGGCGGCTGCTGGGACGGAGTAGAGTTCTCGAAACAGCCGGGGTCTCAGCACGAGCCTGAATTCGGCGTCCAAGCTGTAGTCGGAGCAGCGGCTCTGAGCATCGTAGCGAGCAAACCAAGAACCCATTATCTGAAGGTGCAACGTCCGGCCTGTGGGGGTCAGCGTATTGCGTCTGTCCTAGCCAACATATGGCTGTGTTGCAATGAATCGCCTTATCGTCGTGTTGAGGGCGGGCAGAGGGGGGTGCCAGTCTCTCAGACAGAAAGTGACGCCTTGCACCCAACGTGCCGGTTCTGTCCGTCCCCCAACACTCTCGGCATGTTTCACTTCCGATATTCAGGTTCCGGGGTCTGACTGGCGCTTCTCACATCCTGTCAAATACAGCCCAAGCCCCCGCCCCCTAGCCGGAAACGAGCACGAGGAGACCTGACAGGGGTAAGACGGGCTGATAAAGTACACTGCTTATGAAACTGACTGATGCAGCCGTCTGGCCCACACCCGCTTATTTACAGAATTACCAACCCCAGGCCCCCCCCATTGCAGCTGTAAAACTTCTAACCCCTGATCCCATGATTTCAGATTCCTGGCAGATTTGCCAGACCGGAGTCGTGTAATCCGCCGGCGGAGAGCAGCACATGGTGCGGGGGGGAGGGGGGCAAAGCCCACGTGCGGTCCCCGGCCGGCTGGCCTCTGTCACCCTGCCCCGCTGTCGCTGCCTTTCAGGGCTAATTAGCCGTGTTGTGGAGCGTTCCGCGTGAGTGTACCGCAGTGTTCTGTGTGAGTGTACCGGAGCGTTCCGTGTGAGTGTACCGGAGCGTTCCGTGTGAGTGTACCAGAGCGTTCTATGTGTTCTGTGTGAGTGTACCATAGTGTTTCCTGTGAGTGTTCCAGAGTATTCTGTGCGAGTGTGCTGGAGTGTTCCGTGCGATTGTGCCAGAGCATTTCATGTGAGTGTACCAGAGTGTTCTGTGTGATGGAGTGGCTAGCACTCCCTGCAGCCACTGTATCACGGTCCTGTGAGTGGTAGGCCGGCCCATCATCTCCCCAAAATGGTCCTGTTTGCCCCCCGCCAGCCCCCACTGTAGCAGGCCATCCACACCTGTTGCAGTTTGTCTGTCCTACTCTAACCTCCCTCACATCTCAATGCACCACCCTGTAAACCCCCCCCGAAAGGAATATAGGCAGCGGCTTGCCAAATACCTTTGTGCTGGAGTCACTCGTTCATTGCTGGGGGGCGTGTGTGTGTCTGTGTCTGTGTGTTTGTGAGTGCGTGTGTGTCTATGAGTGTCTGTGTCTGTGACAGCATCCTGATGGGGCTGCCCAGTTAATCCCTTCCTGTCCAAGCCGTGGTGAAATTTGCTCTCCATCCACGCCATTCCTGTCCGTCAGAAGAGCCCCCACTCAGCACTAGCCGCTCGCGTCCCCGCATGGGAAATGGCTGCAGGGAGCCCTTCCCGAAAATAGCAGACGTGGGAGTACGTTTGGGTGTAGGGGGGCCTTGTGCGGGAGACAGCAGACAGCGAGGTCGTTAGCGTCACCGTGAGCAGGCCTGGCTGGGGGGTGGGGGTTCCACACATGTGGGTCAGGCTGATATATATAAAAGTGCGGTTGAGTCAACCACCGCCCGGCAAAACCAGGCCTGCGATTCCTTGGTCATCAGCGAGGCGCTGATGTTACTCAACTGTGGTCAGGGGTGGGGGGAGCACGCTCACCGTCTACTGACCCGAGATTCTCGCCGTAGCGCTAAGCGAAGACATGATTGGGGGGGGGGGAATTGCAGAGGGAACGCTGCGTCCACATTCGCTGCCCCGGGGGAGGGGGGACAGCAGGCAGGCACGGGGAGGCAGAGGCATGCAGGGCGGTGCAGCTGTACGGGGCTGAAGTCATGAAGTCACAGCCCCATTGCAATAAACAAGTACACAGACCCCCCCTTGTCTGCCTCAGGGAGCCGCGGGCCGCGGATGCACGCCGCCACCGCCAGGTCACGGCGCTGGCCGTGGGGGGATGCTCTCCAGTCTCCAGTGCTGGAGTGTGAGTAAAGTACGGCGGTGGGGCGGGTGGTGTGTGCCCCAGGGAAGCAGAAGAGGGTCCAGCATGCCATTTGGTGTCGTACTCCAAGAATTAGCCCTTAATGGATATTTTACTACATAATTACACACAGGCGAAGCCCCCCTCCCCACCAATCCTGGTATAGTCACACCTTCTGGGTCTCACCTCTTGTCTCCTCCTGCAGACTGGGCTGACTCATCCCATCCAGTCAGTCAGTCGCTCTTAAATCTGTCAGCGTGTCAGTGAGATGAAGGTTCTGCCTTCAGCGTGGCGGTGCTGGGGGAGAGATCGCCTGGGGGGGGGGGGGCAGGGGGTTGGGGGGGTGTTCTTGTGAACAGATTACACTGAAATATCTCCTCAAGCCCCACCCCCCCAAAAAAAAAACACTGTCTATGGATAGGTTCTTCCAGAGTTACTCTCTCGCATGTCTGGCTGCAAGGCACAGTTGCACTAACACCTGTCTCCACCATTATCTTTAATATGCGTCCTATTTATACACACGTGTATGTAATGAGAGGGAGTGTATGACACTTCTGGACTCATATTTAATTCAGCGCTATTTCGAGACTGGCTCCCATGCCAAGTTTGCTCGCACTGATAAGAGACAGACATCCTAGGTGTCTCGTGGAACTACCTGGCTGCACCTTATCTACACCCCTGCCCCTTAACCTTGCCTATAAACTCTACTGCTAAAATATTTCTCCTGTGAACTTACGAGACCTTGTTTTCCCTCCAGGCTCCAGACTCCATCCCAGCCAAGAAGTCGAAACATGAGGACTTCTCGCATTCTCCGTCAGCTGATAAGGAGAAGCCTTCTGATTGGCTGCGGCCTCTCGCGGCCTCTGCAAATAAGGTGGGCCAATGAAGTTGTGATAATAACAGAGCAATGTGACTTTGCTAGAAGAAAAGGAAATCAATAAGGCAGAGTAGAAAGGGACCCTCGGCATTCTTTAATAGAATATCGGCCGGATCGAATTTTATAACCTCCTTCCCAAATCGTAATTTTGTTTTGATTTTTAATAAACTTTCAATAACGATATTTCCATAATGAGACGCATCGATTAAACATGACAGATTCCCAAAGTTACAGACGAAAGAATGTTCACGTAAAGGTGTTGATTAAACGCTGATGACACGTTAACTGATGCCACTGGCCACCCCCTGCAGGGTCTCTGCCAGCCCAGACAGAGGCCGTCTGCTTTCCGGCCATGGTCGCCCAGCGTCTCGTCCGGCGAGAAGGAGGTGTCCAGCCGACTGACAGCAGTACTTCGAGACAGGTGCGTGTGGCCGGCGTCCGCGCCAAAAGAGCCGCTCTAGCACCATGTACGGCGAGTACAGCGCCCTCCCGTCCCCCGCGGGCACCAGTCAGAAAAGAAAAACACTTGGTGAAATGAAACTTAATGATGTTTACATAAACAAAACAAGCTTCCAAGAAGAGTCTATTTTTGGGATGGGAGCAGTGACCTCACACCCCCCCCCCCCCCTCCCCGAGCGGTAAGTGAACAAGCAGGTCGCCATCGGGGCAGGGTTTTCAGAATCCCCCATGGGGCAGCCCAGTGTGCATCGGGGTTGAAGTGGCAGCCCAAGGACAGGGCAGCAGAGTCGTGGTGAAGGGATGTGAACCCGTGACCTCCCACTCACTGTCGCATGGGCTGTATGTTCGTTACCATGTTGGCTTTAGGCTCTATTTTCTTGGGTGTCACAGTTGGGCGTGTGGCTCAGACATACATGACAAGATCCATCCATAACCTAGTGGGTCACCCTGATCAGACTAGTTAAAGGTTAACTAGCTCATACGGCAAGACACCAACCATAAATAAAGATTCTGCTGAGCTGATATTTATGATTCTTTTTTATTATTATTCATATTACTTTATACCAGTGACATTTGTACCGGTTCTGACTTCAGGGAAAACACACTGTAAATCAAAGGAAATTGGCTGACTTATTTCAGTACGTGGAATGATGTCGGATTCCCCAAAAAGACACCCAGCCCTTTATTCCGAAAGCCTGTCATGAACGGATTAGGGCTTGGCTGTGTCTCCGATTCCCGCTGGAACGCCGGCACACATGGTGCTCCGGGGATCAGCGATGCCGGCTGCTGGGGGTGATTTCGGCTGATGCCGCTAGGTGCCGTGATGTAGCGCTGCGGGCTAACAGCCGCCACTTATGGGAAACATGGACGATTTAGAACCCATGTTGTGCCGGCGAGGGCATCCGTGAGTGTGGCGCGCTGTCCCTGGTGACCGGAGCTCTCTCTCTCTCTGTCCATCTCAGCTTTTACAACTACAAAAGCCTGGAGAGTTCTGTGGCCCCCAATGTGGCCCTGACGCCCCTCCCCCTGCACAAGACTGGCCAGCTCTCTCCGGCCACTCCCAGCACCTCCCACTGTACTGGTGAGGAGGCACAGGCCGAGGCCATGGGCAGCCGGTCCAGGAAGAGGAGGGCGACGGGCGACGGCCAGGGGGCTTCCGAGCCCCCCAGTGCCTCTGCGACTGCATCAGCTGGCAGGGCCTCCCAGGAGGACAAGGACTCTGAGGTGGAGATCGAGGTGGAGAGTCGTGAGGAATGTGAGTCCCCCGCTCATTGCTACAACATGGTACATTCCAGTTAAAACAGCTTCAGCACCAGGAATCCAAGTGTTTGCTTGCCCCCTAATGACTAGAGTCTCAAGGAAATGTGATGGTTTGTCGTTTTCTGGATAGACCCGCCTGCAGAGGCGTCCATCACCGTAACCTGTAATTCAGACGGGGTGCACAAACCGCCCCTGCCTTCTTCCCGTCAGTGAGCTTCTCCCGTTCTTCTTTTCAGTCACCTCCTCCCTGTCATCACTGTCCTCCCCCTCCTTCACCTCCTCGAGCTCCGCCAAGGACCTGAGCTCCCCGGGCACGCAGGCCCCCGCCCCCCTTCCAGAGAACCACGGGCCAGCCCTGGAGTCGGAGCTGGAGGCGCTCCGCCAGGCCCTGGATGGAGGCCTGGACTCCCGGGAGGCCAAGGAGAAGTTTCTCCACGAGATCATCAAGATGAGGGTGAAACAGGAGGAGAAGCTGGGTTCGGCCCTACAGGCCAAGCGGAGCCTTCAGCAGGTGCGCGGTGGTGGGGGGGCACTAAGCCTTTATTAAAAATTAAAAAGGGAAAAAGACAGACGCTTGAATAATGCTGGGCGTATTCAAACAGCAAGATCCCACCAGACACCTTATTTCTACAAAACCTACCACCCCCTGACTGCTACCTGCAGCCAGTGATGAATCAGCATCTGGTTAACGTGGAGTGTTAAAGTTCAACCCACTGGTGCTAGTGGTGGTGGTGTGGGGGGGGCACAGCTTTAAGGTGAGTAGCAGCAGGAGAAGAGAGACTTAGGAAAGAGGAAAGAGGGACTGATCAGGGTGGGGGGGGGGTGTCGGGTGACTGAGATGCTCGCCCTGTTAGAGGATTTCCCACGAGCAAGCAACGGGTGTCACCACACGGAAGCTGGTTGTTAGTCGCTCAGTTTCAGTAGGGAAGCGGACTCAGTTTCTGTTTAGAGTCAACTCATTTCTCATAACTTTAACCCTTTCGGAACGGAAAAAAGAAAAAACTCGTTACCCATCTCTACCAATACTACCTGGAGATGACAGTGAACAGGCAGAGCAGATCAGCACCTGAACTGGGGGCGTTTTCTGCCAGGAGGACAGGGCGATGACACTCGATGACTCTGAGGTGTATTCCCCATGACCAGGAGCTGGAGTTCCTGCGGGTGGCCAAGAAGGAGAAGCTGCGGGAGGCGACGGAGGCCAAGCGCAACCTGCGGAAGGAGATCGAGCGTCTGCGCGCTGACAGCGAGAAGAAGATGAAGGAGGCGGCGGAGTCGCGGGCGCGGCTGAAGAGGGAGCTGGAACAGGCCCGGCAGCTGCGCGTCTGCGACAAGGGTTGCGAGGCCGGCCGGCTGCGCGCCAAGTACTCTGCGCAGGTGGGCGCATTTAAACGTGCAGCCGCGTCTGCATGCATGACACAAACATAACAACATACAACAACCTCCACAGGCACCACCCCATGTGCAGCAAGCAAGCTCATTAACATCCAGGGTGATATATAGTAACGATATGAATTTCATTTAAAAAAAAAAAGAAAAAAAAAGAAAAAAAAAATACCTACACTGCAGTTTTTCTGGCTCATAAAAATAGCTTTAAAGTATTTTTCACTTTTTTTCTATCTTTTACCAGAATTCTTTTTCACTTACGGTGTTGTATAAGAAATGGGTGTTGCCCTGACCACAGATGTTAGATAAGTGCTACCTCAACGGGGAAACAGGAAGTGAAGTGTACTTCCTCCCAGGCATGACAGGGAACGGGGACCAGACAAAACAAGTCAAGTGCGTGTGACGCCCCTCGGTCATGTCTCGGCGGCCGTCTCCTGCCGAAAATTTACTTCCCACTTATTATTTATTTATCCTTCACGTCAAAATGTATTTATTTATTGTCTATCTTGGATGACGGTGGCTGGCACGTCACAGGTCACTGAAGTTCGGGGCCTGTCTCCAGACTGTCCCCTTCAGTCCACCGTAGGAGGAAGTGTGGGGCGGGGGTGGGGGGGTGGTGGGGGCTGGAATACTCTGCAGTGTCTGCGGCACCTCATGCAGGCAGCGGGTGGCATTTCAGTGAGGTGTGACAGCAGCGGTGACAGCGAGCACTGAGACACCCATTTCTAAAATAATATGAGAACATTTAGGGCTCATCAATAACATGCAACGAGCGCCATGCATTTTTACACTTAATATGGCTTAATATGGGCGATGGGAGATGAGATGTATTATAGGAAAGATTTGCTGAAGAGAGCATATCGATATTTTTGTTTCTTATATGTTTAATACAGCACAAATGATGCTGTTTCTTTAAATGTCGCTATGTATATTTAACATATATACATATAGCAAGAACACAACCTGAAAAGGATACTGTGTATAATTGTGAGGTGCGTTCGTCCCGACCATTCTCCGCCATGACACTACCATTAACCTTCATTCCCAGATCGAGGAGCTGCAGCTGAAACTGCAGCACGCGGAGGCGGACCGCGAGCAGCTGCGGGCAGATCTGCTGCACGAGCGTGAGGCCCGCAAGCACCTGGAGAAGGTGGTCAAAGAACTGCAGGAGCAGCTGGGCCCCAAGGACCCCCAGAACTGAAGGCTGGAGCCGGGGGAGGGGGACAGAGAGGAGGACGGGCCGACTCACATTGAAGCGGGCTGGGCCACACGTATAGCGGAAAGAGATCCTGCGGACAAAAGGAAGAGGAAACCGGAGGACTGTAAATTTACCGAGTGGGAAATGTGTTACTAACATAAGCACTGAAACGCACCTCTCATTCAAGGAAAAAGAATACACAAAAATAATGTTAAAAAAATATATAGCACAAGAAATTTGTTGTGCCTGTATTTTCCCTGAATACAAAAGACATTCTAAAGGAAAAAAAAAATAATTTGGATACAGACTTTTCTATGATAAAGATTTTAAAATATGATAATACTACAGTATGGAAATGTTATAATATGGATTGAAAACAGATGGGGCAAGAATATGGGGGCAGAGCTTATGGGGGCAGCGGCCTGAGGACACGAGGGAGGCAGGGCTCCCAGCAAGGCCACATTGAGTGTTTTTTTTTCTGAAGACATTTGAGGAATTAATTTTGTAATAAGCTATTTAAGACACTGCATTGTGAGACTTGAGTGTATAAAGAGAATCATCTTCTTTTGTGTGGATGGAGCCTCAAAGAAAAAAAAACGGATTAAAAAAAAAAAAAAAAAACTTGGCAAGCAACAAGCAGGACAAAGTCTCCCATTAGTGCCACCATCTTCTGTTCAGCTGTTGGTGTAGATGAAGAAGCCATCGTGAACCGCGGGGAAAAGAAACCGGCTCTCAGTTCTTTTCTGTTCGTCGTCGATGGATAGAGGCGACGCGGAAGGTTTACAAGAGAGAAAAGGGATAAAAAAACAGACACGGTTTATTTTGGGTGGGGATGAGGGGAGTTTTGTGTACCCCTTGAGAAAGAGCACTTGCTTTAGGTATGAACAGTACCCTCTAGGCATAACCCACACACACAGACAGCCATGCACACGCTCCCACACAGACGCGCGCGCCCGCGTGCACAGAGGCCATAGAGCAGGTCCGCGAGGGCGCTCGTCCTGCTCGCGCCCGTGAGACTCGTGGTAAACAGTCGGTATCGAGTTCCCAGAGGCGGCTGGTGAAAGTAGGACTTGCTGCTCGCTGCAGTCACAAAAAGTCGTATTTTAAAAAAAAAAAATACTATGATTTTAGGGCTGGATGCTGCGCCTTTAGTAAGACCCACAGATTGTTCTTTTTTATTTTCGGATGTAAATATAATTTTTTTTTTATTTCACAATATGAATCGCACTTTGTAAACCCAAGGAAAGGTTATACTGCAGAATATTTCCACTCATCCTCTTGACCTTCTCTTATGGAAAATTGAAACATGATTATTACAGCAGCAACAAAAAACAGTTAATTTCTTCATCCAAATGTAACTAATTTAAATACCATGTAATTACGTGTTCATGGGCTAAATACTGTAAATAAAAATGCAACAAAAACATGTCTATATGCTTGCTTGCTTAGAGCAGCCCAGTCTGGGTGTGATATTTGGATCCCGTGGACAACTTGATTTTGTAAATGTCTAAGTTTGTGTTTATTACTGTACCGCGAGAATAATTATTGCTATTATAAATATTATCAATATCATTTATATCACAGTTTATTATTTTGTTTCCTTTCATTAAAATAAAAAAGTACAATTTGGCGAGCAGGACGAGGACTTGTATATGGCTACTGGCGCCGCGATCTCCTAAAATTGTGGTATTCATCGATCGGATGGTTTTTAAGTCGTAAATAATGCAGGGCAGCAAGAATCAGGAAACAGAAGACGGGAATCCTGGAAAACATTCTGCTCACCGAATTATCTAGAACATAACATTTTATAACTGCTCCAGATAGACAGTGAATACAGAGCAATCGGAATGTATGTTGTGTTGATGCCGTTTTCCTTTTGTTGTTGTATTTGTTGTTGTTCTTGTTTTTAATGTGTGGATATTTTTTATTGCTTGTCTTATGTTTTCCTTTTCAATAGCAAACTCTTATATATTTTCTTTCATATGCATGAAATTTGAGAAAAGTCTGCCATACATATTATTCATTATTGGGCATTAATACTGTATATGTAAGGGTTTTGTGTTATGCAATATACGGCAAACTTGTCTTTAAAAATCTGTATCTTCTTATTTTTTTTCCATTTTTAAAGGAAACTAAGCCTCATTTACATTTCAGACATGTACCCACGAGGAACACACAGGAACACGTGCAGACACATGTAGAGCCCAGGCGAGTTCATGTACATATCCTGGACAACCTCGACCCTGGATCTGGGTTTAGGGTTTCCAAAGTAAGATCAACAAAGGCGCCTAGCTGTTTTGTTGCTGAGTCACATGTCGTGGGTTGCCATGGCGCAAGGCAGGCTAGCTGGGACCATGTCCTCGCGGTACCCCGGTTGGGAGTCTGCATGCTGTCCCTGGTGACGCATGACTATCTGACCTTGCCACAGGCTACGCCCCCTCACAGTATTCCTAAACATTCATTTTTTTTAAACCAGGTTCTGTTGATGCAAAATATAATCTGAACAGTTTTGCATAAACAGACTTGATCGATTTTGTGATATTGATGCAACATACAACATTTTTTGCCTCAGAAATAAAGGACTTTAATCATATCGATGTAAGATATAAAGGCTTCTCGGCTAGAGATAAGAGAGGTCTGTCATGTGAGTCACGTCCATTCACTGTGCAGTGGACTTTTCAGAATAAGCAGAGAGCCTTATATCAAACAGCCATGTGTTAAACCACAGTACAAAAAGGCACTGTTACCGAAAGACTGACAAGGCACCTCTACCTTCTGCACACCACGAATTGCATATCGGCAGTAAAACACAGTCCTTCTACACTCAGAATACATACCTGTAGTCTCCCTTTTTTCCGTGTTTTTTTACATTAAAGGGGGATGATGTCAATACCTGCCTCTGTCTCCCCTACCCCATATAAACTTTATCGGACAGTTGAAACAAACGTATTTTATAAAAAAAGAACCTTTTTTAAATGGAAAAACCGTACAACAGCAATAACAGTACACGTCAATGAAACTAGCCAGTGTAAAAAATGAATACATATTTACACGTGTAAATATATATATTTTTTTTTCATTTTACAATGTTGTATTATAAATGTATATGGTGTTTCCTTTTTCAGAAAGAAATCTTTTCTTACAGAATAGCCGTCTTGTTTTACGAGTTGTGTTTTAACGGAGAAAATGTTTCAAAAATAACGACTGCAGTGCTAGAGGAGTTCCCTCCATAAACACGTAGTTTATGCCCCTTCATTTTGCATCTTTTTTTGTAGAATCTTTTTATTGTATGACTTTTTTCACCAGTCCATATATATTTTTTAACATGGTATGAATTGCTGAATGATGCACCTTTAGTAAAGGATGGTCACGCGGGAGGCTGAACTGAGTACGTCCAACCTTCCCCAGCGGAGTTGTTGTCACACCCCCCCCCACCCCCCCACCCCCATGTACCTTTTCTAGCCCTACGCTGCTGCTAATACTATGTAAACTTTACAACTCTAGGACTATTTTTATGTAAGACATAAATGTACGCTTTCCCGTTTATTAATACCGAGTATACAGTATGAAAACACAAAGGCTTTGCTTATTTATCTTCTGCCCCCCCAC
>JAODKF010000015.1:441695-456134 GCA_026779585.1 Mormyrus proboscirostris
TGATGGAGGCTGGCCGCTGACATATTATGGGGGGTGTTGTTACGGGAGAGAGAACTGCAGTGGCCTGCCCTTCACAGGTACATTTACTCTACCTGACACGGTCATCCTCCAGTCACCATTGCCTACCTGGTCATTGGGAGATCTCAAAGGATCTGGTAGACCTGTCTGTTGTCCCTTCTTGGCCCCTCACAGCCCTAATGCACTCATCACTTGTCCCCTCCTGAACCCCCAAGGAGATCCATTGCTGGTCTCTTCCTGGGTCCATTCAGAGCACCGGCCCCCCACCCCCCATCACCGACATCACAATAGAGCGCCTTATTAGCACAGCACATTACATCAGTGACCCTCTGGCCGCGCTCGCACCACGCCGCATTGTTCACCCAGTCACGTATCTGGCCTACTCACCCCCCAACACAGGGCCTGCACCATACCATCCTACACTTCTCCACTTTTCACTTTTTATTACAGTTGGAAACTTAGCCGGGCAGCTTGGGGAAATCACCGTACGCAAGCCCGGGGCAGTTCTCCTCCAGCCTCAGTCTCCCATTCCCAGGGCCGTCTCTTTAACCACCATGATGCTGTCACCCCCCCCACCTCCCCCAGGACCGTGGCAGTGAGGGGTTGTATCTCCTCTAGGGCTCAAATTCATTTCTGGACAAGGAACCCATCCAATGCAAGGATTTGTCAATGTTTTAATGAATCCCGTAAGATATTCTTCTGAACCGCCATTCCTGCCCAACGATATCACTGGCCAAAGACGGAATCCAATATTCATGTAATGAAATCAATGTTTCACTGAAAAACAAATCCAGTCTACCTACATTTCAAATGAGACAAACCTCCAATAACCTGGGTTGCCACACAAGTGTGATGGTCCACTTTGTGTGGCATATTTTGAAGAGGAATTAAAGATACCAGTGTCTACAGTAGCAGAAATGATCACAATGCAGTAGCAACATATCGTGTGATCCTCTGCAGGGTAAGTGACCCAGCTACACACATACACTGATATCTACTACTCTGGCCTCTCAAGAGGACCTGAGAGAGACCAGGAAAACAATGAACGACAGGTTTCTGAACTTGCACAAATCCAGCTATCTGCAATCTCTGTGTTATGACTGGACGACCTAAAATAACTATTGCATTTGATGTAATGAGATTCCAGTTTCCACTTCCAGTGGGTGGTGCCTGGTGTGATCATCAGTCTAATATGCAAGGCCGTTCGCTCACCCCTACTGTTCCCTCATTAAAATTGGACAAACAAACGCAGGTTTTAATGAATCATTTATAACTAGTGGCCGGAATATTTTCCTTCACTGAGACAACTAAAGCAAAATGTGGGACGACCGGGCGGAAGACTTGCCCAGAAAATCTGGCTGGTTCTGATTGACATCTGGCTGGTACAAAGGGAATCCAAGAAAGAGCGATCCAGAGAAGTGGGAAGGCAGAAATTTCCGGAATGGCGGAGAGCTGAATACCTCTCTGCTGCTGAGTCACAGCAAACAAAGCGGACTCCGCAGCTGCGTGCCGCCCGGCCTCGTCCCGCTTGCGGCCCCGCACGCCTTGCTAGGAAGCTGTCATTTCCCCATGCCTCTCCATCATTACATCACGACCTTCAGAGAGCCCTCTCTGCATCCGCACCCTCTGTGCCAAAATTCCGATATGCTGCAACTTCACCCCTTCACAGCCAAAAAAAGAAAAAAAAACCTTGCTGCACAGTACACAGCACAGTAGGAGGATGAGCGCGCCCACCATGCTGGATAACTCTGCTCGGAAATGATTTTGCCCCAAAAATCTCATGACATCATGTTTGCATCCGAGGCGAAAATTAAGCCCGCCAGACAGACAGTCGTTAGGCAAGACACAATCAGCGAAACATGTTGTTTCCAAGCCTCCGGCCCACAGTAAATCTAATCACCCCCCCCCCAACGAAAAAAAGTCAGCAATTACTGCAGGAAACAGCGTTACTGTAGATCCAACCCCTTTTTCCTATCCTATTGCTAGGACTAGCACTCAGGCTCATCACCCAAGTTAGCGACTGTATGATGGAGGTGGCATCGATTTTTTGGGGAGGGTTTCCTCCTCTTCTCCCCAGATCCTAAAGCAGAAACGGTTCTCATTGATTCTCATTGCACCCTGTCCATTTCATAGAACTAATTCCCAAATAAAATCCCTGTGTCTTTCCTTTCTATGTCCTTTCGGGGATGGGGGAGGAGGGGGGGCTCAGCCAGAATAGTCACATGTCTGTGGGGCCTTTTGACAAGGCCCTGAACTGTGACACCCCCCCCCCCTCCCCAAAATGCTCAAGGGGCCCTAGATAACTGGCTGACCCTGTGCTCAGACCCCAAGCTTTGCTGTCACCCACATATATGTCTCATAGGAGAGCAAGATAGGATATCTGACCAGAAGCATTTCAGTGTAGCCGTACTTATGCAAATAAAGGATCATTCCATTTCCTAATCTCAGCAATCTACGCTGCAGAGAGACGCCCCAAAATTGCCCCGCCCCCCCCAACTCTGCCAGAGATTACCACCGGGATGATATCTCCCAGAAAACATCAGCCACTCATGGCGGTATGAAATCCCGCCCGCACGCCTGTCCTCTCTGCCCTCGTTTTCAGTCTGCTCTCATTACTGCCTTCGCCCACGGATTCGCAGTAGAAGCATGGAATACGGAAAAGATGCTGCATTTTACTTCCTTCACCATTTTTCCCCCTACTCTGACATCCAGCCACCTAAGGCATTTTTATCAAACCTGAGATTTAAGGTTGTCTTACATCCGTGAGCAGAATCGCCTGAGCAACCATTCGGGGGAAACTTGACAGGCGTCTGCAGATTTTATACCTTCATGTAAAGCGCTCCAGGAATATGCATTTCGGTAATTCCATCATGACAACTAAGCAGGTCTTCATCAGCCTATAACACACTGAAAAGTACAGGGATGGAGTGTGTCACAAAGGTCATATCACTGACGTGAGAGATGTCTACTCTTCCAGCTCCAGTTTGGCATTCCTGATGAAAAGGGGCCCGTCTATTATAATGGCAGGAACGTGTGCTGCAGCAGCAAAGAGGAAATGATATTTAAAATCGAAATGATGAAAAAAATTCCTTTTTGGGAAAAGTTAAGTAAGTCAGGCACTGAACATGCCCAGATGGGAGCCTGTGGGAGTGGCGAATATGCGTAATTCGTCAGGCATAAGCACATCCCAGCCTCAAGAAACATTTCATGGAGCCTGATTAATGTGGCCTTAGACAAGAAGGCAGGCAGACCAGGGATGATTACACTGGGAGTATGAAAACAAGAAAGGCGGGAAAAAAAGAAATGACAGTGTCCCTCAACATGCTCCAGACATGGAAAAAGCAGAAAGGTCACGTTCCACAGAAAGTCCGCCTCGTCTTTCCTGCCCATAATATCTGACAGGAGGGGCGTTTCAGTCAGAATCAAGGCGGAAGGGGCCGGAAGCCCCCCGGGGGGTGTCAGACGGCACGTCGGTGCCGCTCGGCTAACGAGGAGGTACGTTGAAATGCCCACCGGTGTATGCCTGCCTCAGCACGCCCCGCAATAGTGAGTCACGACGCGGAGACGGCGCGCGCCATTCGAAGGCGACAGACCGAAAAGAAACACACAGACACACACACACACATACATTCATACACACACACACACACACACACGAGGTGTGCGGGGGTTGCGCTGTGGGCGGTGAGTGGGATAATTGAGACAAACTGGCAGTCCCTTTCTTTGTATTGGATCGGCTTATCAGGGACAAGTGCGAACAGGAACGAAATGCAGGAGATGAACACAACAGCCATAACTTCAGCCTATTCTATAAATACATCCTAAGTAATATGGCGAGGGGCGGGGACATTCGCAAAAATGTGAGCCACTGGTATGTTCACATAAGTAACTGTCTGAGGTTCTCATTCACTTTTCCATTCTGCCTCAGTAATGGCATGGTGCTATTGTTACGTTACCTTACATGCTACTTTACCCTCCATCATCCATCCATGATCTCCCGGTGAAGGTCACTTCTAGCTATAAAGACCTGAGGTTGTCATGCATTAGAATATCCACCGTTTCAAGGACTACATTAATTAACTACTTCCAATAAGGGGCAAACAACAGAAGACCCTTTAGGCAAACCTTTAGGGTCAATGGCGCTTAAGAACCAAGTTCTTGTGATGGCACTTCTGAACAGCTCACGGCAGGAGATGTAGTGTCTGATTGGTTATCTGAGCTTTGTCTGTCACCATTCACCATTCTGTGAGCCTATTGAAGTGGTATGGGTAGTTAACGTGCACTCATCAACTCAGCCTAAGTAGCGGTACAAAAGGTTGTGTTGTGTCATGGTTGTGTCGTGCTACGTATCAGCTACCTGTCAGGTGCCCGTGACTGGCCAATTGCTGGCTCAAAGGTGGCATCGCTCCACCAATCAGCTTACATCTTGCAGACATGGTGGCATGCAATTGGCTGGGAACAAAAGGGGAGCGTATAATGTTGGCATTTGTAATATTATCAATAGAAATCTTTGCTTAGCGAAACCTATTTACAGCAGATAAACATTTCTCCTTCTGTGTAC
This sequence comes from Mormyrus proboscirostris, assembly GCA_026779585.1. Classification (NCBI taxonomy): domain Eukaryota; kingdom Metazoa; phylum Chordata; class Actinopteri; order Osteoglossiformes; family Mormyridae; genus Mormyrus; species Mormyrus proboscirostris. The sequence goes on from JAODKF010000015.1 coordinate 446,275, forward strand.
AGTTCTGCCATTGAAATTTAAAATACCCATTGCCCTGTATCCTGCAAACGTGAAATATCAATTCAAGCTAGGGCTGGGCGATATAATATCATATCGATATTATATCCCCCAGCCCTAATTCAAGCACATATCCTTTTTTTTAAATCTCTCTCCACCATCGGTCTTGTGTACTGACTAGCACAGTCTAGATATTGTTATATTGATCATAAATATCAATATATATTAATCATAAAGTGGAAGTATTCCCACACACAATCAAACCAATGCTACTTAAGGATTAACACCATTTTAGATTTCCTAAAAAGCCAGATTGCATCCACTCTGGCTCCGTCACAGATTTCCACACAGAATCAGACGCTCGCTAGCCATCTTTAGCTACGTAACATGCAGCAGAGCTCTGAAATGTAATTCCATTTGAATAGCCTAAGAATGCAACGAGCATAGCAAGGAGCATCTTCAAACATCCCGCAGCACATAAACGCTTCAAACAGTGGCCGATAGCCATTTGACCAAAAATCGCTCGGCAGGGGGAGGGGGGGTGTCCGTGTTTCGTGTCAGTAAAAGAACGAACGAGGTAACGCCCAACGAATGTCACCCTGGTAAGGCTGTACAGAGGACAATTTTAATTGAACGGCAACTCAAATTAAATGCGAGGGGCTTAATTAAATGTAATTAAATCTATCACTGTCTAAAGGCCAGAGAAGTGTGAAAAGAGCAAGGACAATAATCATGTGGAAAAGTAGAAAACCTGCTTTGGATACTATGGGAACTTAAAGGCTCATTACTGCACTCAAGGTAACTGGCATTTATTTCATTTAATGTCATCTGAGCGCCGACCTTCCGCATTATACTCCTCTCCTAACGCGTTTACACAGGCTCCCACCAGGCATCAGCCCTACCGTGTGATAAGTGTTGCCGTTGGGCTTTTCGGGAACGTGATCCAAGCGGCCGGTAAGCTATGGCGGCTAAGTGAGCGCGCTGAGGTATCCGGTGTCCGCCTTCCGAAGGCCGCCGGGAACCCGGGCGGCCGCAGCCTGCTCAGAAAAGGCGTTCTGCGGGAAGCCGGCCGCGTGTTGGCTAATTAGCGCATTATTAATTAGCCGCGGGTCAGCCATATTTACACAGATGTGCAGCGTTCACGTCCGCGCAGCCTGGCGATCGAGACTGTTCTCGTGACGCCCACGCGCAGACATGCCTGTTTATACGTCCACCGATTTATTATTGCCTCTTTTAATTGCAGTGGCAAAAAAACACATTTCAAGGGAAGAATGTAAATAAACTGACAACATAAATGACTGAATAAGAGCAGCTAAGGAATATATCATCAAATGACGAGAATAGCTTTGGAGACAAATAAGCGAATGGAGGAACTGCTTTGTCAGTCCATCAGGAGGCTTGCCATGACCTTTAAGGTGCCGAGTAAAGTCCCGTAGGTCACATCCTGGCTCTGCGTCCTGTCCGGGATGCAGCAAGGAGAGCGTAGCATCGGCACGAAGCGAGCGAGCGGCCGGCTGGACCCCGTCCCGGGAGGCAGCCTGCTGAGTTCGCGCTAAAAGCCCGTGGTAGGCAACTAAAAATGTAAATGTAGAACACTGTCCTTCCTCTCTGCACCCCTCCCCCCTCAGGGGCAAAGGAGGCAGAAAGAGAGGATGGGGAGGCGAGATAAACACGAGGTTCGATGTTAAAGCAGAGAGAAGACTGACACAAAGTGGTGTGCAGCTTGTCAGAGCTACAGGGCCCTGATAAAATATAAATCAAAGGCTTGATTCCCCCCCATGCCATCTCTCTCTCGTTTAAAGACAAGCTACTTACATTTATCCCCCCGACAAAGCAGATACTAGAACATCTGTCCGGACCTATACCAGGGGATATTAGCCATTGAGTATCTCACAATCACACACATGCACAAGCCCCGCCTCCTGCTCATTAACCCCTGTGATTGACATCCTGATTCACCACACACCTGGCAGGGTCTCTCACCCTGCCCCCAATGACCCCTTTTCAAATCATGGGCACATCTTTTTATTTGGTTAGAATGAGAACAAAAGGGAGCAGATGTTTATTACTCATATACCTTTGGTGACTGCAATAACAGGTTACTTCATTCCCACAATACAAGCTCGATAATCATGTAAATTATTATGATGATTTTAAATCTGGTAAAATGACACATTTTCAAACTGAAAGATTTACAAATGATGAAAAATTTGACTTTTTTGGCGAAAAAATGTTTTATATACTCCTAAAAAACATCACCTTCTGACAGACAACATTCATTCATTCATTCATTCATTCACCTTCCATACTGCTTGTTCTATACAGGCTAGCGGGGGTCTGACCCATCCCCCCCCAACCCCCCCAGGCATGAGGCCGGGAATAACCCAGGATGGGGTGCCCACCCATTCCAAGTATACAAAACATACAGTATGAAGTAAAAACAACTTTAAACAAAATTTAAATATCGGCTATCCACAGAACACTGCTCTTTATTTTAAAAAGGTACATTTGACAATGTTCATGTGGTTACTGAGCGACAATGCTAAATGAGCGAAGAAAGAAACGTATCCGCACAAAGCCTGGGAACACGACCAAGGATCTGCACGCCTTTACACAGTTGCATCCCTCTTGGTGCATGGAGGAGGTCTGAGGTTAATGTTTCACTTGCGTAATGTGCTGCCCGGGAAAAGCACAGCGTACGAATTGAAGCCACCTCCCCGTTTTCAGAAAGGCGAAACCCTGAGCCCCGGATGTTCGCCTCGCTGTCGGATCGATGTCGCGCGACACAAGCTGTCACTCCGCGGCGCGCCCATCTGGGCGGCCGCCAGCGTGCCCGGCAAGAGCCCGGCCACTGCTGTGACCTCGCCACATGGCCACATGGCCGCCCCTGCGGCCCGCGCACACACACACATGTGCACACACACACACACACACCGTAAGGCAGGCATCACTACAAGATGCACACAAACTCGCACATGTCTGATTACATTTATTTGCCCGCACAACGTGGGGATCCGACGTTGAGGGTGTCATGCAAGGTAGTTGACACAGGTGCATAATCAGTAGAAGGGGTAAATTTGATTGGATATTGTCTGTGTTTCCTACCCCAGTCTTCAGGGACCCCCAAACATTCCATATTTCATCTCCAGCATACCTAAACCAAACGATCAAGAACGAATACCTGGTACTAGGTATGTTGGAAGCTGGGAGGGAACAAAAATGTGGACCGTCTGAGGGTCCCCCGAGGATTGGGTTGAGATACACTCGTCTAACGTATAATCTGCTAAAGTCTGCTGATGCAAACCCAGACAAACGCACACTGAACATACATAATGTGTCATAACTGGCACATGCTTCCTCAGACTGACTCAAACTAGGTCAGAAACAGGCGATGCACATACCTGAACTATCACGTGTACATTGTCAAGCAAGGAAATTGCCACACAAACATGATCTCTGTCACACACAAACATGCACACACACACACACATACAAACACACGCATGTTTGTATCCATATGTTTGTCGTCCATTTCTATGGGCAGAAGTCTAATCCCAACAATGACAACGTTAGCCCCTACCCAGCCCTAACTGTAGCCATGAGTAACCAAGCAAAACAGTTTTTAGGCATTTTTAGTATTTTGGTTGCAGACACAGATTTTTAGAAAGATTTTTAGACACTTACACACACACACACACACACACACACACACCACTGCTGTGCAGAGAATTACTTACCAGACAGGCCGCAGTTCCCACCATTTGGGCCGACATCAACGCAGGCCATCACTAAGACGCTCATTCGAGGCCAAGATGTCTGCCGCTTGTAAAAGGCCGCTGGCAAGCTTTTGTTTTTCCTTTTTGAAAAAGGCTCACATGTAGATCTCACCACTTCACATTAAATTTGAATGCAAGTCATTGCTAAGTGCTCCATGAAAGCTGTTATTTTTGCAAAGTTTGAACATAACTGTTCAGTCTGAAGGTCAGTCTATAAGCACTGCCCATGCTATTCTCTATCAAACACTCAGTTTTGCTCTAGGGTCACCTGCTCATGGCAAAATCCTTTGTTTAATTTTTTTTAAAAAACACTAACCGCACCGACAAAACGGATTACAGAGGCTCTTCGATGTGAACCGCACAATCAAATCAGTCAACACTGACGGTCTCCGCCACGGGTGAACCGCACCTTAGCCAACAAAGCAAGCGAGACTTCCAGATGCAGAGAAAGAGGTTCTCAGGTAGGGGGTAACTGGGATTAAAAGATGCGTGCACAGACTGGGAAAGGTGCAAAACAGTGGTTTTGGTGGCAATACTTTTTTTGTATCGCGATGATGGCAGTCAGAAATGGATCTGAACACCACCTACAATGGCAATTTGGGATCGGAAACTGAATTGTTTAAAAAGTATATATCCTGCGTAAAACATCATTCCACTTTCATTCAGTGATATTCACTGGTGAATACTGAAATATACTGCAATGGAAGCTTTGGCAGGCCATTACTATCAATTGCTGTTAGTTAATAACCACTCTCAGAATGATCAGTTCAGATAATTCATATGCTACAAACCTGTGCTCTTCTGCAGATGAGAAGTGTAAATTTCTAAGGGCCTGAGATAGACGCTTTTGTTTCATATAACAGAAACTTATTGACAAAGATCCTAACACTGTAGCTATATCACTTTGTTTGTTTGTTTGAGTGCATGCAGAACACCGTAAGAACAGAAAACAAACATGATCTACTCTCTCCACTGTCACTGTGGTACTTGGTGATGTTTTGCAAATGCCTTCTTACATGACTGCCACGCTAAAACGAATGAGTCATTTGTTCTGATTTTCATGTGACGACAATAATCGAGGTCAGACTAACCAAGGACAAACAGATTAACAGCAATATTGGAGCAATAAGGAGCAACAGATTTACAACGTTTTCCTATATATATGTACGCATATAGATATCTGTATACATACGTCTAAACTGCATTAAAACCGGTTTAACAAGAGTCTGTTGCAATACTGCAAAATGGGTCAGGGGGCATTTTCAATATCAGGAACATTTCAGAAGGACAACGAGCTATGAAAGAAATTGTGTTCCTTTTCCAAGGAAAGGATGAGATGATGAAAACAGGATGGTGTCCATAGCAACTGCAACAATAATGACAATCAGATTTGTCAAAAATACCAGTAATTCAGAATACTACAAACAGTTCCAGGAGAGAATCTCCTACAATAGCAACAGAGGCAATATATGTAAGTGTATTGTTGGGCAGATATGCATTTTAAAAGAACATGGGAGACCAATGCCCGTAAACAGATTGTTTCTGGAAAAATTGGTTTTCCTGGCATCTTTCTATGAGCTAATGTCATAAATATAAGTTTTATAAGTGCCCTGAATGATTCCCTAGCAGCTAATTCCGGAACCCTTTTACATATTAGAAAAACAGCTTTTTTAACGATTTTCACTGCTGCTCATGGCACTGAACCCCACAAATGTGTCACATCGATTCTTCCATGGCAACACAATTGAACTGAGGTCAGTTTCCTTCTTTTTCTTTCTCCCAGACCTTTCGGAGAGAGAGAAAACTCTGGGTCACTCTGTTTTTCGTTTGTGGGATACATTTTTCTGCTCCCCGTGTATGAGATCCTCAGGTACAGCTGCCCTTCGGCACGTACCGGGCGAGTGATTTAAACTGCTTAGATGTGGCCCTGATTGAGCCACCAGGAGTGGTGACAGACACCTCGGGCGGCACTGTGACGGCATCCTGGGAAAAGCGCAAGGGACAGGATCTCTGTAGCTCTGGGCATCCAGTGGTGGTGATGGGGAGGAGGGCTGAGATGCTTCCTGTCAGAGAGCCAGTTGCTGTGACAGACACAACCCCCATTAGTGCCGCTGATCCCCCTGACTCCCCCTCTTCGCCCTGGTCTCTCTTTTTTTCCTTCTTTCCCCTTATCTATCTCCCGTGTGCCTCTCACCCAGCACCTCTCGCCACCGTAAGGCAAATGCCAGGCGCAGGTCTTGTTCGGTCTTGAGCCGCTAATTGCTAAGGTGAAATTGGGCGGCGCGGGATCGTCTGGGAGGATGGCAGGAGCGGGCAGCGCCACATCTGGTTCCCGCTCCGTGATTTATGTGGGGGAGGACGCGATATGGCTGCCCGGCGCGACGGGACATTAAAGGCTTCAGAGTATGGCGAGGGGGTGGCAGGGGGAGGGGGTGACGTTTTGCATCATGGGACATATCTGCATTTCCACGGAGCAGCCAGCCATCCAATTCAATGCAGGTATTTAAAAAACGGGATGGATTCCCAAACAAACCCACGCAAACTAACCCACGCCCCTTAATCCTCCATGTCAGCGGCAGAGACAGCTTTATGATCTTAAAAATAAAAACTAAAATAAAAACACAACATGGAATTGGGACACTGGATACTTTGCTTCCTTTTCAAAAGCGTTAATTTGGCCTGATCTGAGGTCAGATGTGCCAAAATACCTTAAAAGGCCGTTTCCAATTTGCAGAGAAAAGGCACTTAGGAGTGAGTACGACTCCCCCAACCCCCCATCGGCTCCAGGTCCCCATATTTATTTATTTACTCCACTTTGACGGACTTGCGCTCATAAATGGATTAGCGCACTGGATTAGCGCTCCGGCAAAGAGAAAGACAGACACGTCGCGTTTAATCCTCAGGTCTGAATGGCTTCAGCTCCTGGGGGAAAAAAAGGAGAAAAAAACACTCACAAAATCAGTTTCAAGGAAACGGTGACAAAAATTTGAAGCATACAGACCATAGTGTTTTCTTAGCTCTTCCAGTTATTGATATGATTGGTCTATTTTTTTGCTAGAGAGAGTTTCACTCTGTGTGCGTGTTTGTGTGTGTGTGTGTGTGTGTGTGTGTGTGTTCAGTTTCATTTTTACTCATCCCCATGATTAGTATTTAATTAGTTGGCAAACGTGGCATGTTTATTGCAGACTTTATTCCATTCCGGTTCATTCCAGTTCATTCCATTTTCAGCTCTCTTATCTAGCTGAGCACCATGGCCGCGTCCACGGTAACTGTTTTACTGAGGCACTTCAGGTGTCATATACACACCCTTCTAGAGTAGACCAGCCAGGCTGCTCCAACAGCTTCAGCTGTCAATCAGTGGGTCATGAACCTGAGCACGTTTGTCCATCTTCACTGGTTGCTTAGCGATGGGATGATCGATGTTCAGAGTAACTGTACTTGGGTCTAGTACTTTCATACTCTACATACATATTCTGATGTCTTGGCAAATAAAGTTCATACATAAAATGCACTATAGTTCCATGACTGAGAAGTTAATCTCTCCTTTCCAAATGGTTCCTAGAAGCATTTACAGTTTTCCATGAGTATTTATAAAGATCATCTCAATTAGTTGATACTGCTTTCTCACCTTTTATTTACCATTTATTTCCAACAAAAGCCTCACATTAAAACGATCAATCCGCTAATATCAGCAATTGCCTAGCAGACAGCAGAATTGGTTTATGGTTTCTTGAGGAATAGCTGGAATATTCTCATGAGGATGCATGGGTCAGAAATGGCCACGCCCCATCGATTCTGAAGGCTGCCTAGAGCATGACACGTCACTAGCTAGCAGTTTGATGGTGTTGCCCAAAGTGGTCTGGCTGAAGCTGTTAGTTTGGAAGCATGATGACAGGGTTCAGAGTCACAAGCTGATGTCCTCAGTGAGCTCTCTAGCCACACACAGCCCCCGCACTACCTTTGCCACCCGCGCAACACCACAGCAGAAACTCAAGGGCCTCCATACCAACCGATCCTCCGGTGGTGAGAATATGCAAAACATTTTCCAAACTAACATCGACTTTAGTAACCGAAAACACATGCGGGCACCCAGCTATGAAAATGCCATTGAATAAAAAAAACGTCAACGCTCAGCAGCTGACTCTTGGCCTGCTGTGAATCATGGTGTCTCACGGTCCGCCCGCCCACCGCGTCAGCCGTAGAGATTAGCGTTGGGAGAGTTCATTAGCGGCTTTCCCGCGTGAAGCCCTGCAGAAACACGGACCTCGAAACCAAAAAGCGGTGGAGGGCTAAGCTCAGCGTCTCAGGGAGAAGAAGCAGGCAGGAACACAGACCTGCTAATTAAAAGGCAACCAGGAAGCATATTCACAAAATGAAAACAAACAAAAACAGACAAAAGGCACAGACAAAACATATGACAAAAAAATTCCTAGAAGTGCATTTGTGTTTGTGTGTGTGTATACACAGTCACACACACAATATACTAAGCAATATTTTCTTACACTATAGGCTGGTAACATTTGCAAGTAATCTAATGTGTATTAATGAATTCTTTTATGATTATTTATGTAATACTGTTTTTGTGTGGGGGTGGAGGGGTTTGCAGTCCGGTGACAATGATAAGTGGTCACACTCCATTTCACCCGCGCTTGTTTCCTGTATAGCTATAAGTTGGCGTGTTCCTTCTTTCGCCATTTCATAAGCCAGTCAGGAGCTGTGACTGTGGTCTGCGTTGAGAGGCAGCGACGCGCCTCTTCTGATTGGCTCGGTTGCCGTTCTGTTCCTACTGGAAAGTTTACATTTTTTGATGCCCATCTTCTGTTAGCTCAGCTGTATCCATTCCTACATGTCCCCAACCCTGAAAATAAAAACCTTCATATTCACAGCAAGAGCCCCCCCCCCGCCCAGAAATGTTCTCACAGTGTTGTTTTACATGCTAGACTATAGAGATTTACTAAAGTGTGTAATGTGCTGTACTTAGGTGGAAGGGTCTTCCTGTTTGACAAACCCACCACTGGTATGCTCCAGCCTGGTGCTGATATGCTGCCAATCTATATCTGGTCATCAGGCTCCCTCTTTACCTTCAAGACCCACCTGTTTCAAGGATATCACTGCTACCCTGATCCTAGCCTATTCTTAAGGTTGCACTTTCTGCTTGCTTATTTAAAAAGAATATAAATACTTTATTAATCTCTGTGGGGAAATTCTCTTCGCTACCTCCCATGTTGTTCATACAGGTGAGCGTAAGCTTGGGGGGTCACAGCGAAGGGGTAGCCACCGGACAGGACCCAGGCAGACTGGGGAGAGGAATTTAGGGCTTTACTCAAGTCAAGATGTGACTATTCTGCTGAGGCCAGGCCAGGCTCAGCCTGCTGACTTTCTGATTACGCGTAGCCCCTTAAAAGGAGTCTAATTATGTTCTTGCTTTATTTGAAAGATATTGTGTAGCTCTTGCTCCAAAACTGCTTAGGTTTGTACCTGGGCGTTCACTGGAAGCTCAGCCTAGCTGCACTCATGCCTAGTCGATTCCTTGACTGTACATATACTCAGTAACAAAAAAAGTGAAGCGCTCAAACAAAGTGGTTGAACTGAATCTGCAGGTGGGGAAAGGTCATGTGACTGTATCGCAGCGATTATATCAAACAGACAACAGAGTCAGCAATCTTTTCCAACAGAGACAGAGACACTGCTGGTCCCATGTCAGTAAGGTGTGGCACCCCCCCGGGCCTGGATACATGTGATGATACTGTGCAGAAGGGTACAGTCGTGGTATCCTCTCCTGTGGCAAGTTGGCCCACAGCTGTTGTAACTGGCCCTCGAGATCCTGCGGATTGGCACTGGGTCTGAGTTGACGTCTGAGCTGATCCCACACGTTTGATTGGGGAAAGATCGGGGGACCTGGGAGAACCTCAACCTGACACAGGCAGTCCATAGACACACATGCCGTGTGGAAGGGTGCTGTCTTGTTAAAAGACGGTACTAGGGTGCTGTCTCAGGAGGGGTAAGACAAGTGGACGCAGGATGTCACTGACATAGCGCTGTGCAGTCAGGGTCCCCCGAATCACTACCAGAGATGACCTGAAGTCA
>JAODKF010000015.1:461692-481057 GCA_026779585.1 Mormyrus proboscirostris
ATCTCTCCAACTCCGCCCTAAGCCCTTCCACCCTGCTAGACCGTGACAGATGCTCCCTGATCGTGGATCGTGGCATAAATCTTCCCCAAGTCGGCCACAAATATTCCAGCTATGCTGATTTATGGTGACTGGCCTCGTTCCGAAGCCAGAGCGTGCTGCTCACGCAAAAAAAAAAGCGGGGTGGATTTCCTCGTGCCGACGCTGTAAGTCACAGCTTAGTCCATGTGCAAATAATGAAAAAGATGGGACATCCTTGAAGGTGTGTATGGTGCATGCGTGTGTGGTTAGGCTTCCCTCTCAAAGCAGCGTGAACTCACCTGAGAAAGGTCAGTGGGCAGGAGGGATGGGGGCGGAGCCTATCACCGGACAGCAAATGAAAATGGCCGGCTAATGCGGGGAAGGAGAAGGACACATGCCGTGAACCACATGTAAGACCACCCCCTTTGGCCTCAGTCACAGTTATTGTTGCTTTTGCCTCATGAAGGTATTGTTCAAATGGTTTAATTTGGTGTTTTAGAAAAATAGAATCTGGGTATGTGAATAAATGTTATTTTGTGAACCTTTCGGGTATTACGGTTTTGTAATACGGAGGTTTTCAGCATGCTGGTCACATGGAAAGGTACATGTGGAGGTGTGGGCCAGACCCCCTCACATACTTTCTGCTAGTGGACATGCAGGGCGTGCACCTCCCACCCGAAACAGACTGCTGGGGTGTCCTGACATCTCACACTTAAGCGGTCAGGTGCCCACTGCCTGCTCTGTCCCAAATGGTAATTAGGGTGAGCCCTCACTTGGAGTTTGTGGGGGGAAAACAGTGCAAAGCCTTAGAATGCAAGCACCTCTTCTGCTTGCTTGCCTGCTGTTGGGAATGGAGACCCTGCAGGCTGATTCTCCTTGAGGTGTATGACTGAGTTCCTGCCTGACCAGTTCTCTGAGGTTAAGTTCTAAAGTACAGTATGGATCTGGTGTTTCATATTTAAACCTCCATTCTTCTGCAGAAAGGGGCTCTCCTTCTGTTAAGGTTTTAATACTCAAGGGTCCCTTGGATAACGGGATCAGCCGAGGATGAGCTTCCACCTTCTGCCGCTGACAGATCTGCTTTTTGATTTCTTTGAAGGACATTTAGCACTAGTCTTGGACTGTAATAAAGTGAATAATTCGTAAAATATTATGCATTAGTTACGCAGGTGCTGGGGATGGTAACAGACGTAAAAACTGGCAAGGGTGAGATGCACACTGAGACACGCCGACGCAGTAAATGGAACCGCATTTCACATTTTTTTACCTGCCTTAATTCCTTCATGTGAAGTGTTTGAGAAACCTGTAGCGGCAGTAAAAGGGCGGGGGGAGGGTAGCGGTGTTTGTGGGTTATGAATGCGAGTTAAAATGTGTGTGTGTGTGTGTGTGTGGATACGTGTGACTGTGCGGGGAGGGGTTCAATATTCGGCGTGAATTGGGCATTAATCTTACTCGCCGCCGACGTTTCGTCAACAGCACTATCTCGCCATTTAAATCTTTATACAGAATAAACAGCGGGATCGCCGCTCATGAAAGGAAGGTCTGGTTCACCGCAAATACGGACCACTCCTTCGCTTGTCATTTTACACTGCAGTTTATGAAAGATTTATGCCTAGAGCTTTCAGTACAAAGTTCACACAGGTACTAAGGTAGACCAGCAAGGGGTTCTCACAACTGAGGCAGAGGATAAGGAGACAAGAAGGGCTCCCGCACCAGCCTTATAAATTAAGAATTCAAAAGTCGGGCTTTAATTACGACGGGCACTGACTGGCACTTGCTATGAAAGCATGTTGTAAAGCGTCTCTTGCGGCATTCTTTAATTTGATCTGTCATGAATTTTCTGGTAGGAAATAATAAACCAATGGCTTGGTCATCTGAAATGTGTAAGTTACACAAACACACGTGACAGAGTTAAATCATTGCCCTGAGGATCATGATTTCTGACGATTTGTCTCGTGGTAAAATGGAACTATAACCTGCAGCCCACTCTCTTTAAGAAAAAAAAAGAATATTGGCGATGCCGGGGTGAGGCGGGAACGACAAAAGCAAACATCAGTTATCCTACTCAACCCACATACAATGACTCATAAAAAAATTAAAACACAAAGCAGACAACACTATTATCTGCCGGCTTTTCTGTGCTGCAATCAAGTGCAGTTGAAAGGTACTGATCTCTCTCCACCCTTTCTCTAACATGGTTTGTAAAAGACCCTGTACATTTTTGACACAGCCTAAGGCACAGGTGACACTGAAGCACTAATTACTCTCTGCGGTAGATTTACTTTCGTGAAAATGCTATTACGTGAATAGGTGGAGGGCGCATAAAAATGGATTCATGTTGAAAATGCATATTAAATACTACTAAATATTCAGGTTATGATCTTAAGGCTCCCTGCATCTCCGTGAACCATACCACTGTGTTTCAATTACCATTTCTATTGTCAGACTTTGCGTGACAATGTTTTTTGCTTTTATCTGACGGTGTTTAGAGATTAGATAGCATTACAGCAAAGGGACCGCCAGTCCACCCCAGAGGTGGTTAAATATACGGATCCCGCTCCTGAAGGTTGTCTGTTCGAGTACCAGGGGGTACCGGTCGGCCGGAAACTTCAATAAAGCAATTAACCAGATTTATATGCGGTGGGTGCATGAATGAATGGGGAGAAACAGCGTGAGAGATAAATGGGCGTCGACGAAGAAAATACAGGGAGAATAACCATACAGGCTTGCTCGTTCTTTGCATTATTAGCTTTCAGGTATGGTGCACAAAAACACTAGCTGAGGAGCAAACCATACGCGAATTGTTTTGATTTACCTTGATATGAAAACAAATAACATTTCCACACACTCCCATTAAAGTGTTCTAATGTATTTGTTTTATTACATGAAATAGTTTCCTTCGAGAATACAGACGTTCTCTCTTCAATGCCCCGTAAACGGCGACAGTGATAGAAGTGAAATCTGGAAACCTTTCTGTTTCCTCGCAACGTGTCTCATTCTGAATTTCCTTTACTTGGCTCGGCTCATAAAATGATAAAAGTGTAAGTTTAACACCAGTCATGCACGCTTTTCGGAGCAATGACTCCCCTTTCTTTGTAGCCGAATCCTCCATCTGCCAGCGAAGAAAACGCCCAGCGTTTTACACGTAGCGAGGAGGCGGCTGGTCACTGGCACCGGGAGTTACCCATTCACAGTTATTCGTGTGTACCATGGACCGCAGTGTTTATGAATCATTAGTCAGAGCTCAAAATGTCTGCGATATCCAGATCCCAGTCTATCATGTTAAAAAACGGGGGGTGAATTAAACCAACAAACTCCAACCTTTACACTGCTGTGGCGATCAGTCGGAGTCCTCTTGAGGGCAGTGCGTTTAAAAGGTGATCAAATGCAGAAGATGGACATAGAGTTACTACCGAGTATTAACCCGATGCAGGCCGATTTCAGTCAAAAACATCATGCCCACTTTTCTACAATAGCAAAAAGAAGGTCATTGGGGATGATGCTGCAAAAGAGCATTTACTTTAAAAAATAATTTAAAATCACCTTATTTGGTACAATAACCATAATTGTATTAACACGCAAGTGGAGCACCATTTTGTCCCCACAACACAATTTTAATTAATTGAAATCCAAATGTTACTCTTTTGAATTCTGGGACTAACAGTACTGCGCTTTCCTAATAGATCACGCTAAAATGCAACTCAGACCTTCAAAAACCAGCCTTGAAAACTTAGGCAAGGGCAGTGAGACAGATATTTAAGGCTTGCCCGAAACGCCAGCAAACTACCGGAATGCCGCGAAGCTTCTCGCCGTCCTTGACTGACGGGACACCAAGTAATTGAACAGTAAATAGATTTTCCAAGAAGACCCCTCCATCCCCGACAGTTGAAAATCAATTGATATTCGCTTAGGCTGGCGTTTGTAACACAGACGTATTGTGGTGAACCAAAATAAAAACAAATTGCATTTACGAGAAAAAATACACAGTAAAAATAAATAAATCGTGAAAAGCCGAGTTGCGTGTACAAGGACTATACTGCCATAAAACAGCAAGTGCATACGTTATTTAAAAGCGACACCAACAAATCCCTTGTGTAAAAAAAGAAGGAAATATTTTTAGTCATGATAGATTAAGTCGATTGTCTTCCCATTAAAATATAAAATCATTTAAGCAATTAGTTTTTGAAGAAATAACGCTTCAAAACCCATGGTAGGCGTTGTTAAACCATAGTTTGACCACGTCTGTCTGGTGATTTAATTAGTTTACCATTGCTTACTTTACTGGTCGTAAGAGGGCCAGATATGACGGTAACTGACAGTGCACAGTACTAGTAATCTAAATTTTCCCATCAGCGCTTATGGATTTCATACCTGTAAGCGTTTATACAGATAATGTATTACTGAGGCAGAGCCAATGACACACGACAGAGTCTTTTCATGTTGTTTGGCACAGTAGGTTTTTGTCAGCCCTAGACTTAATCATTATCAACATCCTCATCATCCTCCATTGTCATTATTGTTCTTGTGTATCTCTGGATCCAGGTTAAGTATTTAAAAGATGCTAGGTCGCCAACTCTCACGCATCTGGCGTGACACTCACGCTTCCAGACTCACGTTCACACAAGACATCTTACAGCAAATGTGCATTATTCCATTATAAACCTAAAATTAGCTACATCAAAAGCGTTGGGGTCGCTTGAAAACCCTATAGACAATTTACACAGCAATAAAACTGTTACATAAATGTAAATGCGTGCGCATGTGTGTGCAGATTTGTCTCGATTGAAAATCTCACTCCAGCCAGCTGAACAAAGTTGCGACCTTGAAGATGGGAAGATGGACGGATCGTTATTATTAGGTTCGGTCAGGTCGGTGACTCCTGGAGACCAGGCTCATTCAGTCCAGCTCTTTCATTACTGTTCAGGCTGCTCCTTTTTCACTATCCGCTTTTTCTGGAACGCCATCCGATGGCAACCAGTTATTTACAATTAATCAGCACATGTTTGTCTCCGGAGAACTTAACAGCTGTAATCTCAACCCATCCTAACAGCGGGCTGTTTTACTGGAGCACTTCAGATTTACAGCACCATAGCAATTGCTTGGATCTGAGCTCCTAACACACATGTTCCTAACCACTGGGCTGCCAGCTGTTGTCTTAACACCTAGCGATGCAAGTACCGTATCCTCGGCAACTGCTATCTGACCACTCATATTGCTAATTTTGCAGTTTATTCATTCGTGCAGCTAAATATTTTTACAGAGACCTCAAGTATGCTACCACATTTGAGGATTTTACCGAAGAGAGGTGGAGATTTCAGGTCCACAGAGTACAAATCCAGACCAAGATTTTGTATCAACTAACCAGTTGAGTATAAAGAGTCACAGAATACTCAACTGGTTTACTGAAACAAAATCTTGGTCTGGATTTGTACTTTGTGGACCTGAAATCTCCACCTCTGTAACTGAGCGACCTCAAGATGCCTTATTCTAGGGTATAATAGCTAAGCATATCTGGGCAGCCATCTTAGAAGTCATGGTTGTATAAATGATTTCTAGCAGTGTTTTCTAGGCTTGACTCTGAATCAGCTGTCTCCCACGGGCCATTGATTGTGTTAACCGGCATTTAAAAAAAAAAATCCCACAGAGAAGTTCAGGGAATATACAGAAGTGTGTTTTGGGGGCAAAATGTACTTGTAACACACTCATAGACGAGATGTTGGTGAAAACACATGCACAAACGTAAGCGATTGATTGATCCTGTCACCTTCTGACCCCATGCTTTTTAACTGCTGAGTTCCTCCCCATGGCCTCAGAAGAGCGGTGACGTAACCACGAGGTGGACCAGGATGTCCGTGACAGGATTTTGCCGTCCTTGAAGTCGCCCTATAAATTGCACTTGTGAACAAAAGGTTGCTGGTTCTTCTGAATTGCCTGAGGGAAAAAAAAAGTCTCCAGCTGTCTAAATATGTTGCAAAAACGTAACATCTGTAAGTGTTTTTGACATAAATGTGTGCTAACCCATTAAATAAATACCATGACACACGTGCTTGTTTACCTACCGCGGGAGACTTTATTCGCATTGTTTCTCATTTTAATGTAGCATGTGAATCATATCTCCACCCCAGTAAGATTAATGTGTTTTGGCACTTTTAGATATTTTTTTTTAAAGCTGACTAATATTAAAGGATGCTTTTTTTCCCGGGGACGTAAGTACAAAGTCTGTTTTTTGGGGTTTACTCTCCTGTTAGGGACAAAAAAGAAAACGCATGTATGTACACTCAAACACAGGCATGGCGTCCGGTGCTCTGCGTGTGAACAAACTAATTAACCCAGGCAGGGGGAGGTGAGGCTCAGTCAGTGTGGGTCCCATGTCAGTCTGCAGGGCTGAATTCAGACGGTGAGGTCACAGGTCACAGGTCAGTTCAGAAAGCAGCTCCAGGTATTCAGGGAGCACTCTGCTTTCTATAATGGAAAAAATGTTGACCTTTGGTGAAACATGTATCTCCTTTCCACCCTTCTATGCAGAAATACTATGATGGAAATTTAGGAATCAGAGGAAGGCATTTTACCTTGGGACAGGGTGAGAGAAGTTTTTTTTTTAATCACCAGAGAAATCAAGAGTAATATTATATATGAAAATTCACCTCCTCTTTAATTCATTAATTTGCCGTTAGCATATTCCAATAGCAGCAACAGCAGCTGAATTTAGTTACATTTCACGATTAAAGATTTTTTTCATTGCTGCAGAGTGTGGTTGGCGGATTTGGCATTTGTGCGTTTGATCGTTAATGTATTACAACAACATACGACCACGGCATTCCCAGCAGTGTTAGGAGGTCAGTGATATAAATGAATGGAAGCAGCATAAAGAATGTTAATACCAATGGCATGGACCAATGGCATACTGTTACAGACACTGATACCTATGGGATGTACCATCTTATCTGGAGGGGTGTTGACTGTGCGGTAAGTAGAACCACTTCAGGACCTCAGGAGGGGTGGATAAAGTCCCAGGGATGTTGCCTCTGCAGCATCCCTGAATTTATCAAGTGAAATATTAAGCTATGCAAGCAGGCTAACATTTCATCACTTAAAATCACTTAAAGTGCTGGCTAAATCCAAAATGCTTGCATTCAAATTAGCGGAAATGGCCGCGCGTGACAAGGAAAAGCGGCTCTGAACCTTGGTCCGGTTGCTGTGTTTTTCGGGAGTGCAGGAAACAAAATGATTCACGTTATTATTTCAAAAGACCCACACTGGCCTTGCGAAAGTCGTGGTGGAGCCAATGTTTATAAATGCATATTTTAATGTCAACAGAGTGAAACAGAGGATGGGCTGAATGCTGAAGCACATCTGTTTAACCTTACTGGTTTATTTGGCAGAGCAAGTCATGTGACAGGAACACATCCCAGCAGTCATAACAGAGAGGGTTCGGCTCAGCTATGGCCCAGCAAGGGAGGCTTCTCGTACCCCTATAGCCGATCATAGCATGTCTCTAGTGGTGGCCGCGTGGTGTCGACCCAGCCCACAAGCCGCTTGATGCTCGCCACATCTGGGAGGCAGATGAATGTCTTTACGGGGGCAGACTTCCTGTCTGGAGATGATGTATTGAGAACTGGAGTTTCGTACCTCCCCCATACCCCCAGCCCCCGCTAAGTCTTAAAGCAGATGAAGAGGTAAGATCTTGTGTTGCTGTGCTTTACATCTCCGGTTAAACAACAGAGAGGACGTGTCACGGCCTAAACCTCAGCAGCCCCCCCCCCCCCAAAAAAGGCAGGTGTGGGGGTTTTATTCACCTCCATGTCCCTGCCCTGTCCTTGCCCTGACTGTCGCTTATGGCAGAACCTGGGCGCTGTCAGGCTGCTCGACCTTTGGGTCAGCCGGCATCCACAGTGGAACACTCTCGCCGTTGGGTCAAAACCCGATCCTGTAGGCGTACGTGAAAACCTGAAAACCCATGGGCTTTGAGAAAGGTTCCCTTTCATTCAGGTGAGGTAAACAACTCCATAAAGAAGCCAGTATCAGACTGCAGCCGAAATGAGATGGCTAGTGGCACGTGCACATTCAACCAGAAGGTTGTCAGTTCAAATCCCAGGGGCACACAAACCCTTTCACCTTAATTTTGCTAAACGAATCTCCGGCTAGGAATTATACACAAACAGAAACGCTTTGTTGTGTGTGACGGAAGCACTGGAGAAACGACAAGTCGTAACAAGGTCAAAAAAGGAAAAAAACAAGATGTGAAAAAAGCACAAACAAGGCAGCGTGCAGGAGGGAAGCTTTTCATTAACCTGTGTTAGGGTGGCAAACAAAAAATGCTGAAACGAAATGAAAGACAGAGAGATGAGGGAAAGGCATAGAAGGGAGGAGGGATGGCTGCTGCAGCGGCAATGTTCTGCTTTTGTAAAAAGAGGAAGAACGTGAGCTGCAGGAGAAACAGCAGGAAAGCCGGCCCTTTAAAAATGTCGTGGGTGGAGAAGCGGTGAAGCGCCAGTCAAAACACAAAAAAATAATAATAACAAGCACTGAAGGCTGGGCCCAGGCGCGGCGCGGAGAGATATACGTGTGCCGGACTGTCCTCGAAAACTTGCAGTCCAAAGGCAGGTGCTGGCACTGCACCCCTGCAGCAACCGGGTCGAAACGTTGGCATCCTTTGCCACGGAGGCTTGTCTTATCTTGTCCTCCTGCTGTATTGGATTTCACATCACGCAGAGGCACTAGATTGGGTGGGGGGGCTAGATTAACAGCCTCAGATAGTTGGAGGCGATGCTTAAATATTTAATATTTAATGCAATTGTCTTTCAGCAATAAACTGACTTCTTTGCAGTTCAATTTGGGGTATTTTTGGCGGGAGGGGTGTCAGCTTGTTTTTTCTGGGAGCATTTGAGGGTGCGTTCAGAGGTTCCCTTCAGAGAGGCCCTTACTGCTCCCCCTGGAGGAGCTGTGACTCCTACACAAGCCGTGGACGCACCATAGACGCCTCATAACCGGAAAAAACGGCGAAAGTCCATTCATTTGTGAGCCGGAGTACCGCCCTTCCACGCCTCGGACCGGCCGCCATGGATTTACTCTCTGCTCTGAGTCACTCTTACCAGCCCTCTGCGTCTTTTAACGGCTGGCCTGGGTGTCGAGCTAATTACTCTTTCCATTCAGGGTGCATTGAACGTTAACCACAAAATTAACATTAAATTTGGGGACAATTAATAACATCTAGATAAATGATTAAAGGCTGAAAACATTTTATTGTGTTTTTAAATGACGTAACCATTTATTTCTCATTAACATCACCTCTGGGGTCTTCTTAGGACAATGCTGTGATTTCAAATGCAAGAGGGCAAGAATATGACAGTAACCGTATTTCTGCTCTCAATGACCTGCCTTATTACCATAAGTCACACTCCACCTTCTGTGAGAATAAAGACACTGCCCCCACCACCACCATTGTACATTTTAAAAAATGATGCAAACAGACAAATACAGCTGGACCTCTGTGATCACTCTGCCTGTTTTTTTTCTGAATCTTTAGCTATTATTGGTTTTATTCTCTGTCTTTGAGTCCAGTACCTCCCGCGGTTTCTTCCTACTAGGGAGTTTTTCCTTGTCACTGTTGTCTCTGACTTGCTCAATGGAGGCTTTGGGTAGGGACAATGTAAAGCACTTTGAGACAATGTTAAATGCACTGCAGAAATAAGGTTGAAATTATATATAGTATTAATATCCTTTTACAATTTTTGCTATGTGGTGAACAATATTACCGTGTCACGAAGGGTTAAATAATCTCATAAATGACTCTACATGATTTATTACACTTGCTGATGTCTATTTTGATGACATCATTCTTTGACTCAGCAGACACTATATGAATTGAGTTGTAAGTCATTTAAAGCAGAAGACAAAAAAATGCAGGTGTTTGTGGTAAAAAATGTTGGTGTTTCCCGCAGATGATCTATTGTCCTGCAATGTCCAGTTGGATCTTCCCCAGAACCCAATCAGTGACAGAGGAACCAAGTAGCATTATATGTTTAGGAGAATAGTGACTAGATATTACAGCTCCGCTCACTCTCTGTTAGACAGAGCTCTTCATGGAACCTGAGACCCATTACCAGTATAGCCTTACATTTTTTTTTGAATGTGGTTCAGATATCAGTCAGTGTTAATCAATTACCTATCCTCCAAACGCAGGTCTAACTTGGCATGCTCCACCTCAACATCCCAGCCACTGTCTACTCACCACAAAGCCAGCAACAAACAAATGCACCAAATAAACACACTAATTACTGGGCTTGGCGAAGTTGTAACCCCACCACTAATCAAAACCAGCCAATACACCCCTGGACCCCCTAAAATGCGCAGAGACCTCAACTCCCCCAATGCTCAATTCAAAGTTACGCCCTTGCATATCCCAACCATGTACGACTCGCTGTCGAACTCTAACACACAAAGTGGTGTAATAAAATGAGTTTTAACACGACAGACACAGAGGTCTATTAGGCATGCAGTTGTTTCGGTTGATTAATTTAGTTGCTTGGCAGAAGCTATTATTCACGGTGACTTAAATTCTATTAAAGCAATGATAAGGTTAGTGGTTCTTCTTGGGAGGATGCCAGCAGAGACAGACCCAGGGCGCAAACCGATAACCTTCTGGGTACAAGCCCATTTCACCAAGTCGACCTTCGACCCGCAGAGGTTTTTATCTCCCTAGTTCCTCTCCTCCTTCGTCTTCTGGCATTCGTTTTTTCCTTCTTCCCTGTTTCATGCACCATTTTATATAAACGATGTAATGATGGATTGCCACACACTCTCGTCAAGTGCCTTGGGGCGACTCTGTTGTGAAAGGCGTTATATAAATGTAAATTGAATTGAAGTAATGCTACCAACTGCGCCTGTTATATTTAATACACATATCAAATACATTTTGGGTTTTTACGTGTTTGTTTCCTTCTCTCCTCTTTCTTGCAGCCTTGAATCCTCCTCAGCATCCATCTCCTGCTGGGTTCCTGGAAACTTTACTGGGCAGCTTTTCCCAGCCGACAGCACTGGGCCTGACTGGGGGGCTCCAAGGGACATATGGACGTTTCTTGGTGCCGATCCTCCCCCCAGCCCAGCTCCTTCATGGCTCCCACTACCTCAGAGGGGGCATCCCAGCAGCCTGGTTACCCACAAACCATTGAGCATCTGCTCCTGAGCCTATGGCTGGGGTCCTCACAGGCCCTGGGAGGAAGTGCATTTGGGGAGGGGGGTGTTAGAGGTGGTGGAGGATTGTCAAGCCGCTGGAACTTACTTCCTCCACCCCCCTCAGGCAAAGCCTCCTGTACTGGGGGGGTCAGGGGGTGATGCCGCAGGGCTGGGTATGCCTTGGCGGATAGCCAGGCTTTGGCTGAGGTGGATCGACATTTCTGTAGCGTTGCCAGGCAGCCTGCTTAAAAAAAAAATTTATAAAATTTTTAAAAAGCAGCTACATTCACAGACTGGCTGTATTCGTGCCCATTGCAGACTGGGCCTCATGACATTTTTGTGGCCATCAGCCCCATGAAGACCTTCCCCCCACCCCTCCGTGTCAATGGCCAGCTTATAATTCAGAGGATCAAAACACGAGGACGAGCTCCTAAAGGCCCAGGATTGGGTTTGGGCTCGGAGCCGGACCAGCGAAATGCATCGATGAGCGCAGTCCGTGCCGTGGGCCGTGCTGTTCTTCCCTCTCTCCCGTTCCGCTCCGTGAGTCGGCTGTGCTTTTCCGTTCTTCCCCGCATTACCACTGTTGAGATTTCGGGGGGGGGGGGGAGGTGAGCCATCTCTGTAAACAAGGCCGCGGCCCTGAGTTCTTGGTGTAGGTGAGAACCGAACAGCGTGGCAGTGGATAGCCAGTGCCGACATCGCTGCAGCTTCGTATCTGTATCCTCCATCTTCCTCCCTCGTCCATTAAAGGGCTCGTGGAAGCCGTTGATCAGGATCGCGCGTAAAGGGCTGATCTTGATGCCTTTCGCTCGCAAGATCAGGCTGTTTTCCCTGCCCATGCAGCAGTACTATCTACAGAGCTCATAGCAACAAAAGGCATGAGTTATGTAATGGGTCTCGGGTGCCGAGAATATCGGACGAAGAGGGAAAAACAGGCGGCTTTGAAATCACAGACAAGGTGTCTCTGGACACCCGTCATCTTCGGAGTTGTTTTTTTTTTTATTGGATCTTGCCACGAGTCTGCCTGTGAGCAGCCCGCATTGCATTGTGGGATATCCGTCTGGCCGGCTGAAAATGGCCTCTGAAAATCGATGTGAGTGACGGCCGGTTCGATGGCAGGCAGATGCTGGTGTGGCTGAGTGATCCCACTGCCTCCCGGCTCGCTTCCAGTCCCTCCCGAACATCACTACTGCAGACACGATTTGCCAATAAACCCAGTGCTCAGGCCCGCCTAGACAAGGCCGTGGGGCTTGTGATTGGCTGACCATTAGAAGCAGGTGTGCAGGGGGCTGGGACAGAATGAAAACCTGGACCGAGGAAGGGGGAAGGTGGGGAGGGAGACCGGGTGAAGCACTGCTGCCAGCTTCAGATGTGTCAAATCTGTGAAGTTTTCTTTTTCCTTGGAAGCGATTAAAAGATGGGGATTTTAGCATTAGCTTCTGATCATATTTAAGCCTGGCACTCTGAGAGGTGGTGGGGGGGAGGGAAAGGGAGGTAAAACATACTGACTGGAAAAAGATAGAGTTAGGAGTGAAAAATGCAATCGTTTCAGGGAGATGGCCCTGCAACCAATGTACCGGATAAATGGTTAGGAAGATGGATGGATGGATGGATGGATGGATGGTCGGACAGTGTGCTTGCTGTACCACACAGAGACTAGTGAGACCGGGTGACACCCTCTTGGCAGCACACCATTCAAAGAGAAGGATTCCTTCCACAAGAGGTGCTAAGGAGTGGCAACTATGTCCCTGACCCTGGCAGCCATCTATAATGGATGAAGCCTGGACGAGACGCCCCAGACTGCGGGATGAGCGTAAATGTCAGGAAGCAGAGATGAGGCCGGCGAAGCTCATCAGTCAGTCTGCAGACCAGACGGAGTGTCTGATTGGTTCCCCGCCTCCCTGCTCTGTCTCGCCACGTGTGGGAACTGCGTTTGAACCCACCTTTGATCAAAGCAAGAACAAATCTTTCTGATCTGGCTCTCATCAAAGGGTCCCAGAACGCTGGGCTCTCTAGCACTGAAAAAAAGGAAAAGAAGATGTGCCAGTTTCCAGCTCTGGTTTCCAGCTCGGAACAGGACGCCCAGTGTGTCAGCAGCCAGGCCCATCTCCCCACCCAACCCCCCATCTCGCCGGGCGTGCAGACGGCACTCGTCTGTGCCTTTTTTTTCTCCCTGACGGATCGGCGGTAATTAGGGCGGACTCCTCGGAGCTGACAGGAGGACTTCCTGTAGGTGGTTAGCACTGCCGCTTGTTAGCGTCTGGCCTGGAGAAGCGGCTAGCATGCTTCAAAAGCATCCCAGCGGAGAAACAGCATCCCGAATCTACCACTGGGGCGTGAGGCACCTGGAGAGCGGACCCCGGGCAGAAACAGGGAATCGAAACTGCAGGGTTGCATGCGCCCGTCGGCGGAGAACGGAAGGTGCTATTTTCACCGACGGCTTCTCTACCGATTCATCCTGTCCCGCATGGGTGAGACGGAGAAAACAAAAGACAAGGCTTTCCTGTTTGACACGGCAGTGCCGCACGTGACGGCTGGCGCCATCGACCATTAGTGTCACAAACTGAAAGGATCGATCCCGTAGCTACCTCAGCAAAATCAATGTTCGCCAAAAAGGCTGCAGTTTCAGGTTCCGGTGGGGCCTCAATGAGAGCTACTGCACTTGAGAAACATCTAGCTGCCTGACATGGGGAAGCAGGGATAAATCTGATCGACGGCAGAATGTAAGGAACATCTGACTGCATGTACATGCCTTGCCAGATTATAGCTAATACACCCATCCTGTTCCTTTGCCCAATTTGTGCCTTTGAGACACCCCGGAGAAATCTCCATCCACCTTAAACTAAAATTAGTGGGATGGTATGATGCCGTATTCGGGTTGGCTCTCAGAATTCGACACAGGTCATTTTAATGATGAATAATAGTCATGTCCTTTATGAGGGCCAGGATATCAAGTCGGGCAATAAGCTAGACGCCTATTGGTGTGACTCGATGGGCCAAAGAAAGTGGGACCTGTGCGTGAGAGGCACATGGCGAAAGGCCAGCCTGAGGAGCGGGGCTTTGGCCAGGGCACGAAGACAGACGGGACCCGCGAGCAGGGTAGGGGTGGGGGATGGGGGGGGCGGGGGGGAGCAAAATAAATGACATCAGCCCGCCCCTGAACAAACGGCCGTCAGTGCTCTCCGCCGGCGGGGAGAGGAACAGAGTGGCTCGCCTTTGTCTCAGCCGCCACTGCCGCGTACAGGACACTGGGTCCTGAGCTCGGGGGTGCTCAGGAACCGTGTGCATTTATTTGTCTGCCGGCCTAACAAGGCCAAATCGCTTTGTAATGGGAATAGCATCTCAGAGACATAAAAAACAAAGAAGAGAGCGCTCTCCCTGGCCCTCGTATCCCTGTCGGGGCATTCTGGTCATCGCGGCCTTTTCAATTAGCACCCCTCCCTCCT
Organism: Mormyrus proboscirostris; assembly: GCA_026779585.1. NCBI lineage: Eukaryota > Metazoa > Chordata > Actinopteri > Osteoglossiformes > Mormyridae > Mormyrus > Mormyrus proboscirostris. Next base: position 476,332 of record JAODKF010000015.1, read on the forward strand.
CACACGTCGCTAAGTCAGAGAGAGGATCTTTTCTCAAGCTGTTTGTTCTCGCTTTGCGGGCAAGCTGTTAACTGCGTCGCCTCACAGGGACCTGCCTGGCATTTAGGTGGAGAATTCCCAGCAGCCAATGTGTAATTAATTTGCCTGCTGTTCCATCCTCTGCACCCCTCTCCCCCCACCGCTTCTGTAACTCATGCCCCCCCTCCACCTAAGTCAGGGCTGAGATAATAAGACTCTAGGGGGCCTTAATTCCTTTCGCACCCGCCTTGCCACACCGCGGCTGCCAGGTGACGTAGCGGCGGTACTCCTCCCCAAATGATAGATCTGTCCACGGCACTCGAGGTTCCTGAGAGACGGCGGGCGTGGAAACCCCAGCATGCCATTCTAAGACAGGTCTGAGCCGTAACGGAGAGCCAGTCACATGACAGCAGGAGCCGTTCTGGGAGCTTCCGTACGACGCACTTGCGACAACGAAAAGTGTACATATTGACTTGCAAGTTGTTATTTCATTTGGAAATATTAAATAATATGAAAGTGCCTTGAAGATGTGAAGAGTCTGTAGCTTATGATGGTTGACATCTTGGCTTGGGGAGGGTAATCCAGTACTGACCCCCGAACTCCTGTTATCAAGCAGGCTAACGAACTGGGGCATCTCCCCCCGTTCTTCTCGGAGGCGCTATCAAATTAGGCCGTCAGCCTTTTGCTGGCGGGCGTCGATATCAGAGGCAGTGGACTCCAGATCCCAAGGTGCCGTGGGAATTGAGAGCCCTGACACTAAGGTAAGACCCTGACTTGTCAAATGATGGGATTAACAGGGAATATACTGCTTAAACCGAAAGGCTGTAAGAAGCAGTTTAAGGGATTTCCTTTATCGTAGGCTACATTTAGCATTAGGAAGATTATATTTATACCTGTGTTACGACATTGTGTTGTGCAACAGCGCTTTTGACTCGGGATTTTATTGTGAGGAACATCTACACCAATATCACGTTTGCACTATATTATGAGGCTCTGGTGTTACCTTGAGACACAGCTTGTGAACGAAAGTAGCAATAAATGTTGGTATAATGAACGTTTCCTATGTTTCATGTCTGCAATATATTGCTGAGGAGATGCTACTGTCAGTCAGTATCTTTGCACGGCCAGGGGTGGGATGCACCATTCCTGGGTAGGGGCAGAGGTCCAGAAGGTAAAAATCCAGGCCAAGATTTCATATCAACCAACCAGTTAAATATAAAGAGTCACAGACACAGAGTACTTAACTGCTTGGTTGAAATAAAATCTTGGTCTGGATTTTTACTTTCTGAACTTGAGCTTCCCACCTCTGTGAAAGAGACACATCTAAATATGGATGCCTCTCCTTTAACGTAATCAGGGACAAGGGACACAAAGGCACTGCTGTCAGAACATATCCAAGACTGACTTTAAAGCGAGCGACCTGTTTCATCTCGTCTTTCTGCCGCTCGTCGTGATCTTGTGCTTGAATAACTCGTTTTTTAGGCAGCTACGGACGCTATGGAAAAAAAATGAGCAGTCTGCATCCTGTCTCTCCCTCCCTGCCTGCCTCTTTTCAGTTCCAGATTAATTCATAATCTAATAATAAATAAATAATAGTACAAAACACACAGGCTGTTCGAGCGCCGTTATAATCAGGCCATGTGGCTGAGCCGTGTTGGTGCCTGAAAGCCAGCTCCTTCCGGTGCCTCACATGGCAGCCGACGCTGGATCCGGCTCCAGACACTCGCAGCACATGCGTTCTCTGTGTGTGTGCGTGCAAACGTGTGTGTGTGTGAGGGCGCACATGCGTGTGTGTGTGTTTCAACATGATCAAAGCTGGCGTGCCTCAGATCCGTGTCTGCCCGTAATGATGCAATTGTGGACTCCAACCCTGGGCCACGCAGGCTTCTTCCGGAACTTCGTGTGCCATTCCGTGAATCACTATCTTCAGTTTAAAAGTGAGTACGTCCTCTGGCCAAACTCGCCCTGTTCGCTGCTTGCGAAGATGATTGACTACTATGCACATTTATAAGAGCTCACAGCTTCATTGACACAGTGGTGGGGGACATGAGAGACCATGCTGGGTGAGCCACAACCTTGGACGGTGACACTTTTGTCACCAGGGCTGCATATACTGTGATGAGATTTGCCTTGAGATGCGCTCCCCTGGCTGTTCGGTAACGGGCGCTCGATATACTCCAACACGTCCTTAAGCTTTACGGAGATGCCAGTTGGCACATGAGATTGACAGGGATGCCAGATTAATTAATACGAGGCCACGGGAAATAGATGTTCATAGGGGAGGCGGTGACCTCCAAACTAAGCCTATCATGTAATGATGGCCAAAACAACGCTTCGTGAACCACGTACTGTATTTTCTGACCCCACTAGATGGAGCACTCTGTTCAAGGAAGATCTCAAAGCATGCCCCAAAGTAAACCCAGAGCACCATCTAGTGGGAGTCAGAAAATACAGCTAATGGTTCACGAAGCATCATTTTGGCCATCACTACTTTCATGAATGAAGTTCATTGTGAGTAAAGATTCACCATGGCAACCAAGAAAGCAGTGGTGTAGGTGATGCACAGAGCGAGTGTTCTGTTTATCTGCACTCATCCGCTTCAGATGTTTGTTTTTCTTTTATTTTTGTCTTTCTATATATTTGAACCACATATTTTAATTTTTATCTTAATTAAAAATACATGTCCTGAGCTTAATTACAATAAGAGGAGCATTTCCTGCCCTGCTGTCTTAATATGTCTATTTTAAATAGATGTATAAATAATTAAAATGGGTGATAACCAGCAGAAAGGAATCATTTCTGCTTTTCCTGAGACACAGTAATCAGCTTCATTAGTAGAATCAAGGCCTTGGTGGAAACAACAGCTGATAGCTACAAAATTTTTGCCTTGCTCATTCTTTCCCTGGCGACCAGTGCGAACAGGAAGTACTTTTGCTGTATGTTTTCCCTTTGAGGTCATCGTTCTTAACCTAGAATAGCCTCCTGTGAGAATGTCCCCTGTAAGGGAGGGGGGAGGGGCAGTCAAAACAACTGTACTTTAACCGGAATCCTATAAACACTGACCCTCTTAAACGTGTGATTATGCTGTCAGACAGAATAAGGCTAGGCAGCCAGACGCTGACAATTCGTTTTCTGGCCGTCTAATTTGATTTCCTGTTGAACTTTGCTTTACCTGCAGGTATGACAGAACAGCCGGCCCGCCTGAAGACACAGACTTCCCCCCCGCCACCCCCGCTTCCCTGCCTGCCCTGCACTGATTTGATTTTGTCCAGACACTGCCGCAGCGCCGTCCATTCTAAAGTGGGTAGGTCCAGGCCCAAAACCCAAAATCTGCTTTTCTCCAGCATGGCATGAGAATGTAATGACCACAATGGTGGCACCCGGCCTCTGTGATTGGCAGGCCCCAGACAGGCCAATTACATCCTCTGCTTGGAAAACAAAAACAGCCTTCCCAAAAAGGGGTGTATAAGGGAGTGGGGCTGCAGGGTCACTGGCCCCAGCTGAAAACTGATTGGCCCCCCAAGTCCACACTCCCCTGTCACTCAGCAATTCAAAACATATCATTGGCTAATGATAAGGTTGACCCCTCTGTATGAATAATGGCCCATCTTAAGTTCCCCACCTTAAAAAACGTCCTAGACACAGCCCTGTCCCCAATGGCTTGAGTCCATGGATTGGGACGAGGGCAGGATGAGGTCGGGTGGTGTAAACCAACGCATGAAACAGCAGTCGATCTTCTAAATAAGCTATCTGCTTTTTCATAACTTCTAATAGCAGTTTCAGTTGAATATAAGGTCTGGATGCTTCACCTTAAACATGCTGAAAAACCAGTACAAAAAAAAATCACAATGTGATTTTATCATCAACATTAATAATACTTATTTCAGCAAGAAACATTAAAATTAGAATTATCAACAATAGTAATAACGACAATTAAGTCAAAAGTGTCATGGTCAGTAATATAATTGATAGTAATATTCATCAGGAAAATCTTTAAAGAATAGCTAGTTGAAAGTCAAAATAAAATGAAAAAAATCTACAAACCTGCTACTCATTTTTAAATGCCCTTAACTCTGAGATACATTTGTAGAATTTCACATTTGTTAGCATGTTTAAAGCATGATTTGACCCCCAAACTAGAAAAGAGAGCCTATCTACCTACCGGCTGTTACCACGAGCAAAAGAGTGGGTAAGGAAGAAAATTGCTCTTATTTTAATATCAGTGTCCTGTAGAACATGCTGGAAAATGGACAGACTGACTCGCTAAGCAAGAGATCATTTCAACACTGATTCCAAATCCTGGGTCGGTTTGCGTTTTTGGCTTATACTGTATGACGTACGGACTATTAAAAATTCACTATGAATAAAGAAATGGATCAAAGGAAGCATCCTGCACTCCCAGGAATTGTCACCGGTTTTTGGAGAAGCACCCGCCAGTCGGAGTGAGCCAGCCTCAGTGCATTCCTCTTCTGCTGCTGTACCTGCTTATCTGTCGCTTCCTGGGAACACATCTGATATTTTTAAAGCCTGACTTCTCAAAAACGTTCCAGCACTGGACAGAACAATAAAAGCAGTGATATTCCTCCCGTGCCCCCCGCCAATCCCCCCCCTCCCCATAATCGCAGCTCTTTTGTCCACTGTATGTCATTAAATGGAGCTGCATGTAGTTATTTGCGCCCTGCGGCCGGATACAGACACACAGAGGGGA
>JAODKF010000016.1:0-11679 GCA_026779585.1 Mormyrus proboscirostris
CCCCCCCCCCCCCGCCAGACCCAGCGGGTGCCAGGGGCTGGCCCGGTAATCTACTGCTCAAACAGCTCTCACACACTGCTTCACTGCAGAAACGCCAGCTGAAAAGCCCCTGCCGTAAAGTCATCGCTCTGTTTGGGTTTGGGGTGGAAGGCAGTGAAAACACAAATATGCTGGGTCACTGGCAGCAAATCCTTTGGAAATGGGCTTTAAGTCCACAGAGCAGCGGCCTTTGCTCCACTCCGAAAGCTGTAGATGACACTGACAGAGTTTGAGAACCTCAGTGGCCATATTAGGCTTTGACTCTGACCCTCTCTACCACCGGACGGTTAGCACACCCGAGGATCTCGAACACCCAATGCCCAGTCGTCATGACGAGTCATTCCTGAGGTAATCACGGCATCCTGTTTCCTTCACTGGGCAACATTCCCCCGATGCATGCTGGAAAACAGGAAGACCTGGTAGACACCAAATAAGGAACCTTACTTTTTGAAATAGAATCCATGGTTTTTTTATGTTTATATATTTTCCTTTATGGAAATATGATATGTACATTTCCAGAGAAAGACATTCATGACAGATATGGTTAACAGGATTCCCGAAATGGCTAAAGCAGCCATTACTTTTGAGGGGGGGGGGGGGGGTCAGCTTTTCAAGGTAACTGACAGGGAGCCCCCCCTCGTCAGCCTGTACTTTTAAGCAGCAACAGAAGAACAACACTAGCTTTTGGTGCCCCCCCTTGGTCTCCCCCTTCCTGTTTGATAAAGTCAGAGGCAGAAGAAGGATGGCAGTAGCCCCCTTCCCAAGGTCAAGCAGACGGCTGATGAGCCCCAGTTTCCTGCTGAACTCAAGGCCACCCCCCCGACCAAGCTCTGGGCCCCTTCCATATAGCCCCCCAGAGCTAGAAAAGTGGTATTGATAGTTTGCCCCACAACTGAGGCAGAACCACACAGCGACCTTCACATTTGGGTCACTGTTTCTTTCTTCTGCCTGTTTTTGGGAAAGCAGTTGAAATCACCATATCTTACATACAACAAACAGCTTAATCAAGGAGCCCAGTGCAATAAACCACTATTTACGTTTATTAATCAGACCCTTTTATCCAAAGCGATGTATGCTTTTATGAGAAAGCAGGGTCACACAGTCTCCGGAGCAATTATGAGTTAAAGGACTTGCTCAAGTGCCCAAAAGTAAAATGACTGAAGACTCTGGGATTTGGACCAGAAACCTTCCAATCCCAGGCACAGCATCCTAACCTGCGGAGCCACACACCGCCGTGAAGTGACACGCTTGAGTGGACATGCATTGGCCTATAGTTGAGCGTCGTGTTGACTCTGGTCTCGGCCATCAAGCGGGCTGTCCCCCAGCATGCTGCCCGTGCCTGAACGCAGCATCGTATCTCCTGTGACTGCACCATTTTCTCCCCCACCACAGCTCCTGCTCCTCTTTGCTACTGCTTCTGGAAGTGTCAGTAACAATGGTCTTCCTTCCAAGTGTGTGACCTGCTCTGTTTGTCTATCCCTGTTCACCCCTCCCCCCCCCCCAAAAACAAACACCTCATCAATTATGCAGCACTGGCAGGACTTAACTCCATTGTGTCGGATTTTTTTGAGCAAACAAAGTGTGTATTAATAACCTCAGATGGCCCGGAGGTGTGCGTGCAAGTGTGCAGGGACCCCGTCTCCACCTTCAGATGGACATCCCACAGCTGGGTACGCAGGTGTGATTCCAGTCGATGCGAGGACACACCAGGACACAAGTAACTGGTTTTGAGTTGCCATATGTTTTTTTGTGAATTGCCATCTTGCCTGGTTGTCTTACAATGGGCACAGAAGGCAGTCTGTCCACCAAACAGACCTATACTGGGATGCCCCCCATAACCAGCAAGCCAACTATCGACGCTTCATGCAGCCAAGCACTGGTCCCCCATTTAAGTGGTATGGGTGGAACAAGAGCTTGATGTGAACAATTCCCAGAATGCTGAAGTTCCCATCGGAAGCCAGGGGCCCCCAGGTTCTGTGTGGCAAAGCTGTGGTGAAGTTGGACACACACACACACACACACACACACACACACACACACTGTGTCCTGTGTTGTTCTGTTGCTCTCTTTTCCCAGCATACATCAAGCAGATAGACTGAACTGAAAATCCAGATCTTGTGCTAAATCAAAGTCTTCAGATAAACACCCTCCACCACTTTGTCACCGCTCTGTGGTCTGGACACTTTCCAGCTCCTGATAGTCCTCTGTTTGATTGAAAGGACACTAAAAAAACAAGCCAGAGGACAGCCGAGTTTAACGTTTTAGCCATCTGAAACTCAAATCCTCAAAAAGAGGAAGGTGTGAAACAGACAACAGAGATTTCCTTTTATGGTCGCTGAGCTGGGCGATATGTCCCTCCTCCTCGCGATGGCCAAGCTGGACCGTTGGGGTCGTGGGACGGTGCCCGCATCTGGAACCCGCCGAATTCTGTATCAGCCCACTCGCGCGACTCTGCCGATAAAATCGGCAAAGTCCCCCAGTTGACCGAGCCTGGACGGCGCCCGTGAAAGCGTGTGGGCGTGTGACCTGGTATCAATACGGGAAGAGGAGTGGCAATTGAGCATGAGGAAGGAATAACAAGACTTGTTGAAAGGAAATGAAGACCTGAAGACTTCCACAGGGACCCCTCCGGCCTGCAGTCACCCGGCCATGCATGAGTACGTCCTGCAAGCAGCCTCACCCCAGAAAGCCCGGACTTCATGGCTCTGTGGTTACACACTAACCGGAGTTCCAGCTCTGCAGAGAGCGCCAGGAGCATGTGCAATGCAATGTGACCCACTGGGCGATAGGGGTCACACGCCAACAAGATGAGTAATCAAAGGACAACTGACACTGTAAGAATGTCCACCCTCAAAAATCCCCCCGGAAAGCTCTGCTGCTTTAGCCCTGGGTGGTGGGCTTCCTCCAAACACCCCTGATGGAAGTTCTGTGACCTCCCTTCAGGTTCCTGCTCCTGCTAGGAGGAAGTGGCCCACCATGCCTCAGGGGCCACTGTAAGGCCGCGTTCCTCCCCACACGCTCTAATGTTCAGGAAGCTCGGCAGAAGCTGGCGAGGAACATCCACAAAGCGCCATTCCACCGGCGACGACCTCCGAGAGCAAAGCGACATTCCTACGTTCAGGAAACAGACATGAATAGCTAGCTGGGGGGGCAAGGGGTGGCATGTAATTCCATAATATATCCCAAGTCCAGCCCCTCCCCCTTCCTCATTAGTCTAGGGCTGCTCAGTGGATGCTGTTCTCATGTCCTAAGTAAGCGCAGTTGAACCGTGATCGTTTCCTGACAACACACGCTGTCAGATGGTATACCGGGGTCATATACAGGGGCAGGGAAATGGGGGAATTGGCCCTAGCTGAAAGCTGATTGGCTACTAGAATGCCCCTTCCCTGTCACTCACTGTTTCAAAATATATCATTGGATAATGATAAGGGTGGCTCTTCTGTATTATGGCCCCTCTTTTGCCCCCCCACCTTAAAAGAAATCCTAAAACCAGCCCTAGTGTAAACCATCTGTATCCTTCTCTAGGGAAAATAGCCTAAGTCATGACCTGCAGACCTGGGTATTTTTGTAGGATTTCCTTGAGCCTGAATGACAGCGAAGCCTCCCCAATCATGTCTACGTCTACTGGCAAGGCTTAGTGCTCTGTGCTTGCTCAGTGATTTCTCTAGCCCCACCTGAAAGGCTAGTAAATGTTTTACACTAGATTCCAAGCAGGAAAAAAAAACACTGCATACAAGGAAGGATCTGAAAATTCATGTCAAATTGTCCCAGACTTAGGTGCATGTACAACACAATTGCCCCTTGTACCAAAGTCCCGCAACCTATTGCTGGTGTATTCAGTGTTTGCATGAAGATTCTGGCTGGTGTGAACACACTGGTCCTGGTTTAGCTGTCTGACATTGGATTTGAATGACTGTGGTAAAACAGAAAGACCAGGCAGCACCGTACAACACGCATACCAGGAAGGGTCACTGCTGCCACATATTCGAGCAAGGACTCAAGTCCGAGTTCCGCATAAATGATCTAGCTGGCAGAGTCATGAAGAATCAGATGGACAACTCTCTTCCGATCATTTGCTTGCACTCACTAGCCCCATGAATACACTGCATTCCGGCGCTTGCAAAGAAAAGAGCACAGACATACTTGAGGCTGCATTCTCATGCAGCTGAAACTGCTAGCTTAGAGTTAATGAGGAGCGACTGGCCAGAGACATCAGCTTGTGTAATTTCAGGCCTCGGAATTCAAGGCTCCTCCAGGAGCAGGTGATGTTAGTGCCCCAGGCCTCTCATGCGGGTAAGCACATAAGTATGGCCCTATGCCGTTTGGGACTACCCGCCCCAAAACGAGGGAGACAGTAAACATCAAGGGGTGCCAGTTCTACTTTGTAATTTTCAAGAGCGCGTAGGTGGGGAGTGGAGTTAAGTGAGCATGTGGATTGTTTACAACATAGTGGTTGACTCCGCCCAGGGGCGTGACTTTCTTAGCTAATGTGACACTGTGCCTCAGTTCCTCTCTCAAGAGCCCCGAGGTGACGTTGCATCAGGATCACTGAAATGCCGCCAGATGTTATAATGATGTGTCCAAATGCATGCAAGTTCATTCCAATGGAATGTGGGGTGCAAAACAGATTAAGAAGAAACGTTTGACTGACCCCCCCCCCCCCAGCCTGTACTTGCTAGGCATTATCCCCAAGGTGCTCTTAGCCATTCTGGTATTATTCAAAGCCAGGAGCCAAAGCTATACGCTGTCCCAGGATGCACTGGGGAGCCTTGCATGGCTGGACCTCAAGAACCCCCTGGAGAGCCTGGTCCAGTGACAAACTAAAATCTGTTCTCCATCACGCCAAGTCATCAGAGGGGCCCCGTCCATACCCCCTCCCCAATGGAAATTCAACAAAGATGACTCAGGAATGCCCCCCACCAGTACTTCCTCCCCCCGCACCAGGGTGACTCTGGTAAGCATTAAGTGGTGCAGCGTCAAGGACAGGAAGGAGAGGAAGCAGGATGGCAAAGTTTACATGGCGAGAGGCCAAGCCGACGTACATCTGCACTTGTGACTATGGCCAACATGTTATGGCTCCACTAAGAGGAAGGAAATGCTGTTTATATGGACATAAAGCACGGCAGTCTGCTTCAAATAAAGCAAACGAAAAAGCTACTTATCGTTAATGTTAAATTAAAAACACAGCCACTCGTTGACTTCTGTGAAGCTCCATTTGATCTTCAAAATGGTGCTTAACATCAGCCAAGCTCAGGTCTTCTAACTAGTGTCCTCTGGAAAGCGTCCCACCTTCATGTTACGTTACCATAGCCATGATTTATGTCAAATGGTAAACTTTGATGTGCTACAGTAAAAGGCGGCAAAGACGAGATCGGATCACACTCCTTATGTGGCAATGGATGATGGGATCACTAAAGGTAGTGGCTGAAAGTTGCTGGAGGATGACATCGTCATCACATCACGGGGCTGCTGTGGCATTTGGCACAGATGATCATGCAACTGTGCTGCTTTCTGTTGGCACCAACAACACAGGGGTTGCAAGGCAAACAAAGAATGCATATGGGGGCAGCTTCCTCATTTGACTAGTGTGTGTGTGTGTGTGTGTGTGTGTGTGTGTGTGTGTGCGCGCGCGCCCACTATCAGTGTAAGTGCGAGGTGGTGTTACCAGTGGTGAGCAGTCGTATATTAAACTGCATTCACGAACCACTGTTCTTAAACCACTTTTCTGAATTGTTCTACCTAAGGTGTGTTTGTGTGTGTAAGTGTACATTTGTTTATTTAGCAGTTGACACACTGCAGCACAAAAAAAAATTATCCCCATGTTAAATATAGACTCCATGTCAATCCTCTTCTCTTTGGCTAAGCTCTGCATTCCTCACAAGCTGCACCGAAAAAAAATACACTTGTCCCTGACACACTCCGAGCAGACAAGAATTCAGCACCCACGTGAAGCGGAAATCGATTGGGATTTATTGTTTTATCACCACCGGTACTGCTAAGATGCATGACCTTGAATATACTTTTTTCCCTTTTTTGGAAAGGGAAAAAACCAACATACATTTGAGTCTCACATCTGGTTTGCATTCACAGAAGTATGCACTTCGCTCTCTTAGGCCAGAGGAGGTTTTGGAGAGTAGCTGCTGCCTGGAAAATGCTTAACGGGGAAGGCCTTGACTCGGCAACAGCGGAGAATCCCAGAGAGAGGGGAAGCGTGACCAGGAGAGGTATAAAGAGCGATCGAAGGAGAGCTGACGAGAGGGACAGCGAGGAATTCAAGGCAGCCAGAGCGAGCTAGGTTTGGGGACAAAGGAGAATGAGATGTAAATAATTACACAGAAGAATCACGGATGGGAGGCATAGACACAGAGGGGAGAGAGGGGGAATGAGGATGAAGAAGAGGGACTCGACGGGAAGGTGCCCAAAGATCAAGATGTGGTGAAAGAGAGAAAGAGAGGAGGAAGACATAGAGAGGACAAAAGCGTGCTTTGGAGGTGGTGGGGGGTAGCCAAGTGTGTACAGGGCCCAGGGGGTTTCAGGGGGCCACGGTATAACAGGGAGAGAGTATATTATTTCTCTCTGTGAAAACAAACATGGCTATAATCCCAAGAGTCTCACTGCCCATTTCCCACTGACTATGGCACGCAGACTCACGACCAAATATGGCCTTCCCGGTCACTGCCCCACCCCCCCATGACATCATCAGCTCCATCCACGTTACATTCCCCTCATTTGCATTCTGTGATGCTCTACACTGGCAGCATGTGATGCCAATTCATGGGTGATCCTATGTGGGAAGTTTCGGTTTTAAAATTCACTTTTTAGGTGTGACATGTTCATTCGAGATTGACGACATTCTGCAGGTGTGCAGCTGATATGTGTCATAACCTACAAGAAAAAAAAAACTCTTGCGAGTTATGCAAACAGAAGCTGAGAGCGAAAGGGAGCGGAGATGACTCAGGCAGCAGATCACCCCAGAAGTCTAACCGCTTCCCAGAATTGCGCAAGTCATGCCTTTTGTATTTCTCAAGCTTGGCTTGCAGCCTTCTTAGTCTGTCTCCGTCTTCTGTTTAAGAATGTGGCTTCTGAGTGAGCAGGAGACCCATCTCCTGCCAGGATGTATGATCTTTTCCACTGTTCCATCTTGAAGTGTGAACTATGCCAGTTCCAGTCCAATCCACAGGCTGCTGTGAGTTTCAGTGGCGTGTTTAAAGCCATAGGGTAGGATGCCCTAATGAAAGGATCCACTATCACGCTCTACATTTCCTGGGATCAGACCATGAGATCTTCCAATTAGCCATTTGATTATCTATCCAGATCAAAACGGACTCTGACATCCACACGTGTCTACAGCTGAGCTGGGCTGTAGAAATTGGGGGAGGAGGCAGAGCTGGGTGGTTCTGTGATATTTTGGTTTGTGCATGGGCCTGCCCTGCACGGGTCAACCCTGGATGGGTTCTGCAGACATGGAGGTTTGGCAGTCCCAGTCCAATCCCACCCGGCTGCTCGTCTTGTGGGAATCAGTCTGCCATAACGCAGGAGAACCAGGGGGGGCACCGGAAGAAAACACAAGAGTAAAATGGCTTCCAGCACGCGGCATTTGCCGGGATAGTCACTTCAGCACCCTACATTATGAAGCATGACCACTCATGGAGGGTGCTATACTACTGGAGTAGATCAGGGGTATGAACGGGACCCAGAACCCAGTTCAGACAGTAGCCTTGTAGCTCGCCTGCCCACAAGGCATCTGATCAAAAACTCTCTTTTCCCACTAATCCCTCAATCTTTGCATCCCTCTCTTCTGCTGCCATAATGCTAATCAGTGGACAAACCCAGATACGATCAATGTTTAAGCTCCATGTCAGCCCACCCCCCCGTCTCTCTCGCCTTTTTCAGTGATCAGAACAAACTCCATTCAGTACTGCAGCCAAAATCAAGACCATTGTTGTTTTTGCAGTGGGTTTAGTGTGTCTTAGTCGCTCAGACCAGGCCGTTCGAGTTTACTCAGTGATTTGACCTTGCTCGGAAGAGCCTCGGTGATGTATGCTCTGGCCTGGCGGCAGTCTAATCCCCCTCCATGCTTTCTCTGCCAGAGTATGGGTCCGAGGCAGATTTTTGAGCACAGCACCAGACACAACAGTTCCCTGAAACGGGCCTGTTTGCTCTTTTCAGCCAAGGTCTCTAGACTCGCCGGCTCCAAGAACATACGGATGGTCTCTCGGAGGGTGTGGCACATAGGTGTGGGGTGGAGGGAGGGTTACCCAGAACCTGTAATAAAGCTCTGAAAAGCGGCCAGGCAGTTCATTCTTTGTTGGGAACGAGGAACAGTGTTAACCCACCAAATTCCTCAGCTATTTGATGTCCTACAGGTCCTTCAGAACCTCTGACTCAGCACATTCCTCAGCAAGGCTGCATCCTGTGTCAACTTCGTATTCCTGCCCAACACATAATTTTAGGCAAAGAGAAAAAAATAACCACGATGAACTCTAGAGCCTCACTCCACCTGGTGGCCCCTCTGTGGTCATGGAGAGAGGTCTGGTCCATTTTAATGGGCGCTGCACATATCCATTTGTGTGTAGCAGCGGTGGTCTTTCTGAAATGTGGTGATCCAACACCACAGAAGAAAAAAACAGCAGCTGGAAATGCTAAGGAATGCTCACCATTACAGTGTAACTCAAAGCAAGTAATATCGCGCATCACGGCAGTGCTGGACCTTCAAAATAAACACACTCGTAGACCAGGAAACAGGAACATGCATGCCCCCCCCCCAACATTACAGGGCCCAAACCACCACAGCTTCATCCTGGGCTTGTCGCTCATTATGGCGGCCAGCGAAGAATCGCCTGGTATCCTGACGATACGCAATTCATGGAGGGTGGAAGACGAGTAAGAGGATAAAGTGAGCAGTAGTCATGGGAGAGGTTTTTGAAATGTGGGATAAAACCTCACTTTTGCTCCATCTTTCCGCATTGTAGTCTCGTCCCTCTGCAGAGGCAGTAAATCCCCCTCGATAAACACATTACTTCCTTATTTCCATCTGCACCGTTCCTCGGGATCCTCACCCAGAAACAAGTTTGGACCTTGCCATCATTCTTAGCCTTTGGCAGGAAGGTGTCATTAACAAAACACATGACGTAAGTACGCAAACATAGGGGGGTCTACCAGATGGGAAACGTTGGGAACAAGTAACCGTTTCATATATATATATATATATAGGACTTATCTCCCTGGCAACCTGCAAACATTCCCCTTATTCCTTGGTTCCATAAAACATTTTGCAGCCACGTCTTCCCTGGCTTGACCCCACTAGCTTGGTTGTAGCATTTTGGCAGGTGGCACCATCCTTCCCGCCTTCCCATAAAATACACCATGTCATGGGATCACCACCCAAAATGTTCTCAGTAGGATCCCAATCGTAACAATAGGGGGATAGCCAGCCTCCAAAAGCATGCAAACCCTTGCTTGTGGGTTCAAATCACTGTATTCACACAAGTCTCTAATTTAGCCTTGGGGAATCCTGGGTAGGACTGCCATGCTCTCCAGAGCGCCCAGTGCCCCATATCCTTGGCTTCCTGGGATTGACTCCAGGCGTGCCACAATCCCCTACTGGATTAGCATTTCTGGAAAATGTTGCAGCAGTCAGGCCCTTTTAAAAAGGTCAAAGCCTATAAAACAAACCAACAGAGACTCGTGGATGACAGGTTACTAGACAAACCCGCTATTATCTGCAAGTATTACAGCGTGTTTATGGCGCTACATTAATTGCCGGTTTTGCTGACATGCAGTGTAATTCAAACCCAGGCTTTAACCGATTGAACCCAATGCACTATAACACAGCGGTTGCCACCTGATGACGGACACTAGAGGGCTGCAGTGTGTGACAGAAAGCAGAGTGGGATGCGACAGGGTCGGGGTGATGGCCAGACTATCTTGGATCCTACTGCACAAGGATTGCCAATTTCAAGCATCAATGATCTAATGAGTCCTTTTCCTGTGTCCCAGTGTCTGCTCAGAGGTCGAGCACGGATTAATTTCCTGCTGGACAGTGACCCGCACGACCATGATGGGGATCAGTGTCAGAGAGGGGACCTGCCAAATTACTCACATATTTGGCGTTTTCATCCTCTCCTGGCCCATGGGAAAAAGACACACACACACACACACACACACACACACACTATTCTCTGCAAGTTAACAGAGGGCCAATATGTCAGACGGAAATATTTAAAACAATGAGAGAGACTGCAGGAGGGGGAAATGAACTTAGAAAACAAACCGAGGCAGGCAATCTACCAGACAGGGGATGAGAGAGTTTGCACCAAGAGGGTAGGTTTTGTAAGTTTTGTTTCAGCATTAGTAGGGACCAAATCAAGCCCAAGCCCTTCAGAGTCCATTTCTGTACCTTAAAAGTTACAATTGCCTACAGCTGTAGGGTTAAATTGGCAGACCCTTGAGAGTATAGCACCAGGTACAAATTTTTACCCTTTTATCTGAGAATGTAGCCGTTTCGCTCCATAGCATGCCTGATACTCTTACTGCCAAGGAGTTTTACGAAACCTGCAACTTCGTCAGCCCTCGTGCCGCCACCGGTTACACTCCCAGAATTTCACAGCAAGCAGTTAAGCTTCTAAAAGCTAATATTCATCCTCAGTGTTCATCTACAGGCACCAAGTTGCATTATGCTAGCCGCCCATCCGCCCATCTGCCGATCAACTCCGCAGAAACAACCTGTGCGAACTCCCTTACACTCCTGACATACACATCTGTCCATTTGCTTGACACTACTGTATGTCCCAAGGGTAATTAATTCATCCGGGGTAGTTTTACAGCTGAAGGGGAGCAGGTCTTACCCATCAAACCTCACCAAAGCGACTTCCATTTTCTCATTAAATAATGTGTTTAAGATGGATTTGACCCAGTGGGTACAGAGTTTCTCAAGAAAGACTTTCATAGTAAGTGATGACATTTTCTGGACCACTTGCAAACAACTGATATTCAAGAGATCTTATTACCCAGAACAGAGAAGGAGGATGATTTATTGATATGACTAATGACTGCTAATAACCACTCCTGTACCACATGACCCTCCCTTTTGAGGATATTGCAAAGATGACTAAACAGGCATTTTCAGTCACCAATCCCCACCCTCCTGGTGGCCAAAGCAGCACTCAGAAAGATTAAGATGTGCTGGGATAGTCGAGATCAACATCTTGTGAGTGAAGGAATATGTTTTTTTCATAGATAGGGGCAGACAGGGATACTCATGGTACAGTGATTCCCCCGACCCAAACTGTGGCTCGTCTCGCTTTCCCCTGTGCGTCCCGTTCTGAAGAAGAGCGTCAACAGAGTTTCCACTCGGGGGCTGAAC
Organism: Mormyrus proboscirostris; assembly: GCA_026779585.1. NCBI lineage: Eukaryota > Metazoa > Chordata > Actinopteri > Osteoglossiformes > Mormyridae > Mormyrus > Mormyrus proboscirostris. The sequence goes on from JAODKF010000016.1 coordinate 11,405, forward strand.
CGCCCCCTCCCCCCCCCCGACCCCTGGGGGAAGAGGATGTCCCGTTTCAACCACGCTGCTTTTTCCCTTCAGAAAGGCCATAAAAATTTAAAGCGTCACCCTTCACTAGCTGTATGGAGGAGGGTAACGGTGAAGTAATGGCCGCCTCGCAGCGAGCCGCCTTAATGAAGCTGGACCTCGTTTTATTTACTTCGCTTTAATTTTGCTTTCTCACATCGGATGCGGTCGCCAGTACCCACGACCCCCCCCCCCCCCCCGGTTTTTATTAAAGAAAA
>JAODKF010000016.1:18960-34417 GCA_026779585.1 Mormyrus proboscirostris
GGCCCCCCCCCCCCCCCCCGCCCAGGAACAACACGGCCTTAGTTTCCATCAAAACACAGCTCAGCCCAAGGATGGGGGTGCGGGGCGAGGAGAGACAAACAGATGTATTTTCCGGTACTGAGCCTTTCAAGGCCAGTCACTAACATTTTTAAACACTTCCATTTATTGTCGCTTTTCTTAGCAGGCGTTTGAAGGGCCCGCGGTGAAACAGGCTAACAAAGGCAGCAAATCACGTGTTTTACTGGACTGGGGCATGCAATTAACATGGGCCGAGGTGTGTGATTTACCAGACTGGGGTACGCGATTTACCGGGATGAGGCACACGATTTACTGGACTGAAGCGTACTAAAGTTCTCGACTTACCGGACTGAGGCGTGCTGAGGCACACGATTTACCGGACTGAGGCGTGTTGAGGCACACGATTTACCAGGCTGAGGCGTGTTGAGGCATGTGATTTACCAGACTGAGGAGCACGATTTACTGGACTGAGGCACACGATTTACTGGACTGAGGCACACGATTTACTGGACTGAGGCACACGATTTACTGGACTGAGGCAATTAGATGAGGAAATAATCATTGCATTTTGTGGGCCTTGGAGGCTAAAGCCGCTTTGTGGAGACAAGGGAGCTGCAGTGGGGGGGGGGACCCGCCCAGTGGGGGGGGAACCCGCCCACTCTGGTCTGTGACTGCTGCAGGCAGGTTTCTCTGCATCTCCTGCTCTGCTGATGGCTAACAACCCCTGCCCCCCCAGTGTGGAAATATTTCTAGCTCTGCTTCACCACTGCTAAAAGAAGTGCTGTCAGTACTGGGGGGGCTACCAGGCACACAAACTTAAGTGGCAGAGAAAATGTAAACATCTGCTTCAGTAGCCTTCCAGTGCAGTTATTTAATCCCTGATGCACTTCACACCACTTTTTCCTCGGGGGGGGGGACTTAGCTTCTCAGCACCAGCTGACCTTTCCCACCCCACAAGTATGGCAAACAGGTTCCTCAATAAAAAGACAGCTTCCTTGGCAATTGTGCCAACCTCAGTAATCACACAGTCCCCAGGTGCCATGATGTACACACTGGAAAGTATGGAGACCATTGACCAGAGCAGGGAAGAGTCTACAGGACAGAGGCAGGCTGGGAGAAGACGCCTCTCCCGTGACAGAAATAACCCCTTTCCTGTTGTCCCAGGCCAGCTGACGGCCGTGTGTCTATCTCTGCACAGAGCCACAGCGTGTAATTACTGGGGCGCTAAGTGTTAAGGACTCTTGTTTTCCTCCCTGTCATCACCAAGCATGTTGTTTTGGTGAAAAAAACGGTCCCAGGCTCCCTCCCAGTAAATGAAAGCATTTAACCCCCCCCCCCCAAACCCAGGGTGAGAAAGTACAGGTGAGAAACAAAATCCTGCCTCAAAAGACAATGCCTCGGGTGGATGGGGATTTAAGCAGACAGGGTCATATTCCGTCCTAAATCATGGGGGCGGTGCGTGCCGGCTCCCTGCGCTGCCTTATCTGCAGTACTGTTTACCTGCCGCTTCTTCTTTAGCAAGAGAACACAGCACAGTTACAGTTAAGGCATGGACACCGGTGCGGCTTTCGGTTACGCTTCACAAAAAGTTTTGCAGTGCCTATGGAAATAAGACCTATATGAACACGGCTGAACACATCACAGAAGTGGCAAATATATGGTGATACTTTGGCGCTATTTTTTTTACACTTATACACGATAATAATAATTAGAGTTTTATTCCGGGTGCCTGCAGTTAATTCTTCTACAGTTTGATGCATTATCCTTCGCCAGATATGCAGTAAGGTACAGAAACCACAAGCCTTCCATTCATCACAAACCTCTGCTGCCTGATACACAGACCGTAAAATCCTCTCTGGTGCCCGAAAGTTTTTCATGCGTAATTAAGCCATAGTTAAACACCTACAATATATAGCCGTGTCACATAACCATGGACACCAAGATACTGAAAAACAGATTAGGAGCGAGGAGATTTAAAAGAAAAGTATATAGGATGAGAAGCGTGGGAAGCTCAGACGTGCGCCGCTTAAACGGGAGCTTTCTGCACTCACCTCCTGAGATGTTCAGCTTCTGGTCGGGACCTCCTCCAGCTGTCGCTGATCACCACCCCCAAACGGCAGCTGCGATGCGGCGTGTGAGAGCTCCTCTGGCCCAAAAAATTAGAAAAGACGGAAGACTCTTGATATACGGAGCAATGAGCGCTGCACCGCTGAAGAAGCCGGAGACGCAAGATCCCACCCCATATCCAAACTCCCCCTTCCACTCCACCTACTCCCGCTCTCTCTCTCCCTCCCTCTCCCTCTCCCTCTCTCTCTCTCTCTCTCTCTCTTTATAGACTTTTTTTAATCTCACCCATCACACATCTGCAGCCATGGGTAAAGTGTGATTGCTCATTTGGATTAAATCAGTAAAAACAAATCCATATTCACCTGTTTCCGGACAAATCCCCTTAAAAAGGAAATAAGTCAACTTATTCGTGAAAACATCGCAGTCCATTTTAAAACGTAACACACCCCCCCCACCACCCCAAAAAAAAAACATATGCAATAAGCAAGGCTATTAAAACACTTTTTTTTTTTTTTAAATCCAGAATATAGCATGTTATTTTCATGCTTTGTTGCGTTCTGAATGTAATTAAACAAACTGGAGCTTTGAGTTGGTCTTATGGTCCTGGTTCTGATTAGTTATGGGGTCCTGTAGAAAACAGTTGAACCTCAGGGTCTACAGTCTTTAATGATGATCAATCTTAAACAGGATCTAATTTGTGTTTAATTACTATTAATTAGTCATTTTTAATTAATCTCGTGTTATCAGTGGGGCCGTGAAATGACGCCTGTCTTACCTCCACCTACAGATACTGTGTCTACCTTATTAAGTCTCAAACCCCGATGGATCCCCCTAAAGATGTGTCAACCCGTGGAGATTGATGCGATAGGCATGGTTACTATTGCGCCGCATTTAAACGAAAAATGTTTTGCTTCAGCCACTGGATAGAGAAAATTGCCGAGATGATGGACCATAGGGGATGTAGCCCGAATACAGGAACAGGGAAGTATTGTGGTAGGACTATGAGTAAAGAGTAAACATCACTACACATGGGAAAGGACAGTAATGTCCCAAGTTGTGTCCTGCAGGTGACAGAAGGTTAGCTTTAGGCGGTAGAGAATCAAATGAAACGAGTAACATTACTTCACACTCGTGAAAGTCAGCTGAACACTCAACGCCAAGCCCACAGATGCCGGAGGCCGTTTGGTAGCCTAATTTCTGACCTGTTTCTTCAATCAGGCATTTTCTTGGTGTCCCTTTGCCTATTAAGCAGGACACGCATTTGCCTCTCTCCCCCACCCCTGCAGATCGCGATCATTTCCAGACATCGCCGCCTGTTTACCTGGCTGCACCAGGATGCCCGTTCTTCTTTGACAGCGACCATTTGCGCTAATTCCGCTTTTATGCACGTAAAAACGTCAAAACAAAATATGGGCAGAAAGCGGCTCTGTTTGAGGGGAGAGGGGAACGTGGGACGGCGTCATGAATGCCGCCTTACATTGCAAGGGGACAATGACAATCGGGTCTCTGGTTCTGAGAACAAGGGGTAAGGGTTGCATTCCTAAGGCTCTCACTCCCGGAGCAGCTCTGGATGCCCAACTCCAGCCGGAGGGCATGGCTGTACTGAGGTCACCACTGACCCCCTGCCTGTTGGGACAGTGGCCAGCAATCCCCCTTCCCAAAGAAACCTGACTGAAACTATATTTGTTGGGCCCAGTTCTTGAGGGGCAGGGTTGCAACGTAGTGTTCAAGTTTGCTATTTGTTCGGTGGCTGTTTTTGCAGGGAAATTTTTTGGGAGCAGCTGGGTATAGTTAGCTGGTTATGTAACCGAACTAGTACTAATAAGGGTGAGAATTAAGTTAAAGGCACAGTGTGGAGAGAACAGGTCAGATGGAAAGTGACGATGAAGGCTTCTTCAGAACTAGTCTGTCAAGGCTACTGAGGAATCCAGAAACTCGTGACTAGATTTTATAAACACTGGCAAACACCGTGTCCCATTAAATGGACTGTAACGGGTTAACAGGAACACTGTGCAGACATCACAGTTGAGAGAAAATGCATAAATGTTATCTTCAGGGGGCTAATGAAAACATCCCAGAAGCCACCGGTATGTTTATACTCTCCCTGTCTGTGTGTCGTGGTTAATTATTGAGTTCAAGCTAGACCCATGGTTAACCTATGGTTGTGTCAGCGGCAAATTCTTAAGTAAATCCAGGAACGCTGTAAAAAATGAAAGTTTGAGGAGCTGAGCTCTCCTCCTACTACTTGCCAGAGCATCTGACATGCTCTGTGTTATTTGATTTATGGCAGGATCCACACTGGTGCAGTCTGAACAGCTGCTAACCTCCCCCCCCCACACACACACCCCCCAACCCTCAAAACATGAGTATTTGACTTTCGGCTGAAAACCGCGTTCAGATTCCCATTTCAGAATCGCTCCGCCTATGTGCGCTCATACAGAGCAGGTAAAGACACATCTACTGGAAGAACAGGCCGGTCTGTGGAGACTCGCGGGTTCTCGTCTCGCCCTCACTGCCTCCCGCAGCCTGACTTTGCCCGGGGCACGGATCCGCATACCTCTGGTGCTTATTAATGTTGTGCATCTCTAATTTGTCTGTTGCAAGTGTGCTGATGTAATGGAGGACAAACTCAGCCGAAGAGTGGAATGGGGGGGGGCGGCGATCCTCCCCTGCCTAGGTGCCGTTAGCCCCCTCTTCCCGTCATTTGCTGGTTACTTGCTGTTTCCAATAAAACAGGCAATTTTATATTCTACAGCACGGGCTCACGCAGGGAAAATAAGCAGGGAGATTGTTGTTAATTACTTCTCATTTACATTTTACTGCTTTTTGCGGTGGGAGAGTCCACCTTAGGACGGCTCAGCTCCCTACAGTTATTAGCAGTGGGTGAGAGGGAATTAACGATGGCCTGGTGAGTCGATCCATGCTGGTCTCAGCTCACCGGCTGGTACGTGGCCCAACCCAGCTCCACTTCTAGACGTGCTTCCCCAAAGATGAAAAAGCACCATCTCATCACGTCTTCCCGCTCCGCCTCCATCTCGCCTCGCCAACGCTCCTTCCCGCTCTGCCTCCATCTTGCCTCGCCAACGCTCCTTCCCGCTCCGCCTCCATCTCGCCTCGCCAACGCTCCTTCCCGCTCTGCCTCCATCTCGCCTCGCCAACGCTCCTTCCCGCTCCGCCTCCATCTCGCCTTGCCAATGCTCCTTCCCGCCTCCCTGGCCTGCCTCCCCTCTTTTCCTCGATGACATACCTCTACATTCTATCTCATTCTCCCGCTTCACTTCCATTCGCCCTGGAAGCCTCTCCTCTCCTTCGACATGGTGCTGAAACTCTGCCTGAATGTGACATCTGAAGTCCATATGGGATTGATCTAATGACAACTTTGCCCCCCCCCTCCCCCCCGAAGGGTTATAAGCACCTCCCCCTTACTCCAAAGCCAAAATGACCTCATTTTGATTTACTGGAATCGCTTCCTGCAGATGGGCTGTTGTTCATGAAGGTCTGAGCAATGCTGGTCTGGTCATGCTTCTGCCAGACTGTGATTCCTGTGCAGTTCAATCTGTGTCAGTGCGTTCAGCTGTTAGCAGAGAAGTTGGTGGCTTGAGCCGTCTTATATGCGATAAAGCCACTGCAGACTGGACAATGCACCCTGGAAGCTGCAGAATTGACTCTGCTCCCGGTTCCCACGGTAAGCCTCTGAGATGCTGATGTCAGCTTTTCGCTTTTTGTTTATGAGCCTGTGCCAGTCCAGACTAGGCTGGGAAAACCAGAAAAGCTGTCAAACCTGGGGATGAAAGGACAGGCACAGCCAGAGGCATAGCTACATAGCTACAGGCAAGGCAGGCAATATCCTTGGGCCCTCGAGCCTGGAAGGGGTCCCTGAGGGCAGAAAACTACATAGTACATTGCAACGACAAATACATTTTATTTGCATTTTCTGTTTTTCACCAACTTGAAAATCAATGATTTGTGTTTACTAAATTCTCTTTGTTGCTATCATTAATATAAACTTCACGCTAATGTAATGGCGGTAAATTATACTGGCATGGGGGAAGGGGAGTTGGAGAGTCCCCAGAGCCCTTAGAATCACCTCTAGGCATATCCATATTTGCTGAATAAAAGTGACAGGACCTTCAGTTCACTTTGTTGCTGTTACAAATGGGAAAAATCTGACAGTGTGACACTTTAATACTCGTGTAACTAGCTTTCTTTTTAAGAGTTCCCACTGGTATTAGCCTGTACTGCGATCCTGCTATCTACATCCACCAAACGACGTGGAACGGATAAAGTAAAGGTCATGGAAAAGCCCAACAAATCGACAACAACAAGGAGACAAAGTCAATGACTTAATGAGCTGGTGTGGAAACATTGATTCCAGTCTGGCTTTCGTCATGCGCTAAGTATTCAGTGCTGCTGCAGACTCGCATATATAAAACTAATTCTTTATGCGGTCGCAAGAAGCGACGGGGCCACAGACTTCTGGCGAGAGTGCGCTTCTTTTCCTCGCTGGGACCGTATTTTCCAGGACTCCCAAGGCACCAGAGCCTGGGCAGGATTAGGGATGCGGCATCTACTCATTGCTGGATTAGGCCAGATGGAAAGGCCGGAGAGGGCGCCGTCCTGGATCGAAGGTCGCAGCGGCAGGTCTGCGCTGCCAAATCACTTCGCTCTTCAGACATACGGTGATTTGTTTTGGGCCACAGCATGGACAAGGTCAGACGAGAAGTCCTCACCAAACAGCAAAGATTGGGTCTCAAACCAGTAGGCTTCACACTATAGGCGCTCCGTTTTAGCCGTTACCCTACTTGACTGAGTCTACTGCCTGTGCATTTGAGACATGCACTTCTGGTGCTGCATTTTGGCTTGGATGCTGTAGTGCTCACCTCATGCCCTGAGCCTGCGATGTTTCTTCCCTGCCGTGCCTTTCATTATGAAAAACTGCCAAGATTAGTGTGGGGAAGACAGACAAGAAAAATAATTCGGGAAGTTGCAAGACTTGTCATTGGATTAAAGCAGAGATAGTGTCTGTCACTAGGGGGGAACGGGATGAGGATGATGTGCGTGATGGGGGGGGGGGGGGTCGGCTCAAAGCCAGCCACTTGAAAATGGCACACGAGTAGAACAGGCAGATGGTCTGGCTGAGCCACAGCTGCATGCAGAAAAAAGATCATATTTAGACAATTTAGAAAACCAGGATTAATTATCTGTTAGTGTTAACCAGTCTGTCTGGCAGCTGAGGCCCTCGCCACAGCATCCGTAGTGATTCAGACCAGCTGCACCACGGCAAAAACGGATAAACGTAATATGCATCTTGTATCTGATACAGATCTCCTTCCTAACAGGAGGGTTCATGCATTTTCACCTTTGTAAAAAAATAAAATTGTTACTGCCTGTAAACTCTGGATGTTCAATGTCGTATAATTGCCAGATAAAGTAAATACAGATGTAAACTAAACTACTCTTTGAAGAGTTTTGTGGGTTTTATTATTATTTAGTTGTAGTTGTAGTAGTAAAATAAAACGTACCCGCCAAACTAACATGAAGCTGACCCTTCTCTTTTTCATGTAAATAACATTTGTTCTTTTGTGAAACAGATGGCTTATGTTATCATACTTGTGTTATGATTATCTGAAGCTTGATGGAACAAATCCGCCTTCCAGTCAAACTACCGTGAGCTCAAGGGTGAAAATTGCAGAAATTTAAACAATATCGCCACCTGCTGTCCATCTGCAGCCAAGGCCTTTGTAATTATTGAAATCAGAAACAACGGAAACGACGTTCAAGTAGGATGCTCTTATGGGATACCTTTTGAAGCTCATTTGCAGCCTTTTAGTAAGCCCCCATCGCGTAGCTTTTCTGTGCCGGTACTGCAGAGGGCGCCAATATTTCTATGAGCACCAGACCCAGTGAAATTGATTTTCTAAGTCGCGCCCCCTCTTCTATGGTATGTTCACAATAGAGAAACAATAAAAAACGCAAGGCGTTTTCATCTCGCGTTTGTCCATGTTCTTGTGTATCTTTATACGTTTTTGATGTTGCGTTGTATTAGTCGGTTCTTGTCCCTAGTGTTTGTGGGTAAAAAAAATCCAAAATCCACTGCAATGCTGCGCACTAGTTATAACATCATGCATTGCTATGATGTTCCAATGTTCTATCGGATCGCAGAACGCGCACAGTGGGAAGGGGCCCTTATGGCCCTTTCGGCACCTCTGCGCTTTGAAGCCCATTATTTCCAATGGAAAAGCACAAGCGCATCGCAGACCGTAGTCTGTGAAAGCCCCCAAAAGCCCGATTACTATAGAAACATTCGTCAGTGAACACGCATAAGACACCGCCTAATTACCCACCTAGAAATTACCCTAAATTGGCGCTGCGAATAGCCACGTGTATATGCAAACGTGCATATACTACATTTCAGAGACAATGGAATCACAAACAAGTGGGGAAAAGTAATTTCTTAGAATGTGAAGCACAGACTCCATAGTGTCAGAAGTAGAGGATAACCAAACCATTTTATTTGGTAGTGTGTCTGTCAAGTTCATCCAGGAGGAGGTCCTGCTGTCACTTGGCCTGCCACTTTGATGCTGAGTTTCTGCGATTCCTAAAATGCTTCCACTTTGCAATAATATCACTTACAGTTGGCCATGGAATATCTAGTAGGGAAGAAATTTCACAGACTGACTTATTGCAAAGGGCACTCTATGATGGTACCACGCTTGGATTCACTGAGCTCTTCAGAACAACCCATTCTTTTCCAAATGCAAACCTGCCTGCAGCCTAGGTGCTTGATTTTGTACACATGTGGTATGGGTCTGAATGAAACACCTGAATTCAATGATTCAGAAGTGTGTCTTTATACTTTTTTCCATATAGTTTATTTCTGAACAAATAAAAAATTTATTAACAAGGAAACAGAACCATGCCACAGGACAGTGATGAAGAAGAGATATACGTCGATGGTGCAAAAGAGAGCGCTCCTCTGAAAAATTACACTACCCATTCACCCATTTTCAGAACCTACTTGCCCTATTCAGGGCCATGGGGGTCCAGAGCTTATCCTGGACACTGCGGGCACAAGGCAGAACAACCCAGGATGGGGTGCCAACCCATCACAGGTCACACACACATCTACAGGCAACTGGGTAACTCAAATCAGCCTCAGCATGTTTTTGGATTGTGGGGGGAAAACCGCAGTACCCAGAGGAAACCCCATGATGCCACAGGGAGAGAACATACAGCAGGAGCAGAGCCTCAAACGCTGGTCCCATAGATGTGAAGCAACAGCGCTAACCTCTGTGCCATCATGCCGCCCAAAATTACATCACTGAAATGAAATTGCAGACTTTGATCATGATTGTGTGCTTACATGAATGAAATAACAAACGTCTTGCTGAGTTATGTCCTTTGCATATATAATACATGGAAAGCATGTATCCATTGGTAAGATGCTGCCTCTGGAATCTAATGAATGTGGCTAAAATGGAGCCCCACCCTAATCATTAGTTTACAATAAGGCAGAATACCATATACGGAACATGAGTCAAGAAGTGTCGTACAACGTGCGTATTAAGCAGAAAACCACAGAAAGCGATTAAAAGGATAGGTAAAGGCAGACATCTCATGAATCACAAGTTAGACACGGACAGTGGGTCATCACACTGGCAGCCCATTCTCCTGTGTCTGTTGCAATAAGCGATACACCCGCTGACGATCTACTACGTCTCGATTAGTGTGTATTATTTGCTATGGATCTCGGACGTTTATAAGATTGGACGTTACTCGACAGGACGTAAGTCGACGGATACCTTTAATTTGATCAATATCTAATAGGCAGGTGGATTGAAATGTGTCGGTCTGGTGTTGTCCCCAGACTCCCTCTTTTGGCTGAATCGAGACACCACAATACCAGATGACTCACAGCAGTATATTTTCATAAAGTTACTTTTAACCGCGCAGTACAGGGCAAGGCCGCCTAATCGGGTTGCCCGGCACTACAACCCACTAAAGTGTGTAAAACAAGCCTGAACTTGACGTATACTGATAATCAAAACACATTTTAAACATCCTTGAGTATAACAAGCAACCACGTAAATTCAAAGGGGCTTGTACGCATGCGCTTGGGGGTGTCGCTTCTTGATTACGTCAAAGCGTCGACATCCGTCCATACGTATTTGACGTATACACATTGGACTCCCCACACGTTGAAGCTGTTGCGGCTGCTTCGATATTCAAACTTGTATCGGTTTGTGTACGGTTCAACAATGTCTTCATTTAGGAAAGCGCTAAAATCTCAACAACGGAACCACAAAGAAAGGTCTCAGGTAAGTTTATCTAAGAGCTAAGTTAGTCGTGTGGATTTTCTAGGTCGTACAGAACGTTGTACGGCCATATCTGCTTTTCGGAATTAACATTGAATTTTCTCTTATTTCATTTTATGCAAGATTGCATGTCTGACCGAAGTTCTTTCCTTTTTCATGTGTTGACCAGCCTGGTTTCAGAAAACACTTGGGTATTTTGGAGAAGAAAAAAGATTACAGACTTAGGGCAGAGTAAGTAGCTCCCTTTTTGTACTGTGAAGCTGTGTATTGTGTACACTTGTTTTTTTTTCTATTGTCTTTTATTGTGTTATTTCGATTGCTGTTGAAACATTTGAACAAGTATTATCGACAGCAACGTGGGGTGCCAGGAACAGTGCTGGGGCGGTCCTTAATTCAATGAATTGCTTTGATTGGCTGTGTGCCTGTTGGTCCACGCCCACTTCGATTTACCTTTAAAATTATGGGGTGCGTTTCCTAGATAACGGTGTCTCTTTTGATTACTTGAAAGATATGCCTTACTAAAGTTCTTTAATTTTTCACGTGAGTTTCCCAAATTCTCCCTTAAGAGGTTGCTTAGGGGACAGCTTCTCACGTGGGCCGTTAGTAAGTGCTGGCCATGGCGATGGAGTTGAATTGGTCGACGTCGATGGCTGGAGAATCGATTATTTTCTCCGTGCAGCCAGTGTTCGATTACGTCACTAGAGTAAGAAATAAAACGCTGCCTTAATCAGAACTGTTCAGAGAGGTGTGAGTATTCTGACACTATATTGTGGAAGCTACTACCTGTAGTTGTATGCTTGTATGCAATGTAGTTAAGAAATAAAAACATCCTAGTTCCTAGACTCTGTGGGGTCTATGAGCATCCAAGAGAATGAGATTGATTATTGGAAAGATGGAGTGTGGCCCTGAAGTGTAAATGTGGAAGAAGACTGAACACTGTCATCCAAAGTTGCAAAAAAGCAATGTGCCCCAAAATAAATGGTAGGGACAAAATGTGTAGGAGATGGCATGGCTCCCTGTATGGCGCTGTTTCTGTTTTAGCACGACTACACGCTGAATCACTGCCATAGTTCAGCCTGAGTACCATATCTCCCTATATATTGACTCCAATCCGTAATTGTTTGTCAGCTGATATCATTTTGGGAAACATTTAGAAGGGAACTGCGTATTTAGTAAAGTGCGACATGCGTCCATCACACAATCGTACACTTTTATTCCTTGTACGAAACCCCAGCTATTAATGAAATGTTATTAGCATTATTTGCAACTCAACTCGATACATATCGCTTAACAGCTTGATATGTAACAAGGTGCAACTGCTGATGTCACAGGCGTGTGATCTGAACAATGTGGCCCATTGGCTTAAGGCACAACTTATGAGTGATGTAATGCTAAGAAGGTTTTGGGAAACGCACCCCTGAATATTATTCAGTTTTTTATGAATGCTTTTGTGCGGCTTGATATTAGGGGTGTGGCGGTACACAAAAATCACGGGTCGGTATGTACCTCGCATTTCAAGTACATTAGAGGAAAAAGAAACAAGACATGAATTACTTATTTTTTATAAGACGTCTCTGTCAGTTCTGTTGCAACCTACTAAAAAAAAGTCAAATTTTACCCATTAAGATTACTCAATACCCATTAAGGTACACATTTAGAAAATTAACTGTACTTGATCTGTACCGTATTCATATTAGCAGCTTTCAGCTTCATATTAGAACTGTGCAACACAAATATTCTCTAAAAATACAAGGCATAACGAAATGAGTAGCTATTACGGGGTAACATTAAAAATAAAATAGGTGTGCTGTGCTTATATTCACATGAACAATTCCCAGCTTTACGTTAGGATGTATACGCCCGGGCTTGGAGGAAACAAACACACAAAGGTTCCGCATTTACTGCATTTCTTGGGTACCGAAAGACCCATATTTTTCCGGTACAAATACCTGCACCGTTATACTCTTACTTGATATGATGGTTGAAATCATGCATATGAATGTTTATTGGTTACATATGAAATAAACGATTCCATGACTGCAAATTCATTAAAATGGCAGTTCACCCAAAGACATCATTTTAGAGGTTTTAGTTTTAGTGCTGTCTATCGTGTAGGTTGTTCTGCTGGAAGTTGCCTAGTTTTGAAGACATTGGCCGTAGAAATGTCGGTCTTCTCTCAAATATAATTGGAGTGAATGACATTCTTTCAGTGGTGGTTAAAGTACAAAAAATACATGTAAAAAATCCAACAGGAATCATGACTTGGTAAGATCATGACCGACCAATCGTATCACTATGCAGAAAATACGAGCACGCTGGTGGTTATAGCGACTGAGTATGCGATATCAAACCTTTATTGGGAAATCCTGTGTTGTGTTATGGAATTCTCATAACTACTTGTACAACGTCCACATCACCGTGTCACTTGTACACATCATAAATGCAAAGTCTTTGTTTTGGTCAAATTGTAAATGCTTTAACACAATCATGCAAATAATGATGATGATGTACAATCATCTGCTGATTCCTACATTATCAATTGTTTATGTCTTGCTGATCAAAATGTATTATACTGGTACTGGCACTTGAATAGTCCCTCAAAACATCTAGGCATTAGTTTATTGTATAACTTGTTACATGCAAAATGGTTGAACGAGTTGTTATAATCTGTCAAGCAAATCTTAGTTTTTTTTTTTTAAAAATACAATATAAATGTGTTCCGAATTGATGAATTGCTCTCAGTAGAATCGTCACTTTTGCCAGTAGGGGAATGTTTAAAGTGTTAGATCGAACAGTGATCAGCCAGTTCTCTAAAATAGCTCAGAGATGCATCTCATGAACCTTCAGTTGGCAAGTGTATACTGACAGAGCACGACACAATGTCATAATTTGGCAATGGATGAACAACAAGGAAATGAACAGGGTAAACGGTCAGTAAGCATTTCCTATCAGACTTTTACAAGCTGTTTGATACTAGTTCAGCAATCGGCTGGTTTTGATGTAGAGCCTATATCCTCACCTGTTACCGACTTTTTTAGAAACACAAAAGGATTCATGGTGAATTTGGAAGATGCCATAGCTGCCTTTTCCTCTATTAAGATTGACTGCAAGCGACCCCAGCATGTATAATGAATACAGTCATGCAGAGACCGACACGCTGGATTCTCAGCAGCGTGTCGTGTTTTGGCAGCCGGGTCGGTTGAGCCGTGCCGATGATCTGTGCTCTGTTTGGGAACACAGTGACTACCACAAGAAACAGAACACGCTGCTGGCACTCCGCAAGAAGGCGCAGCGGAAGAATCCGGACGAGTTCTATTTCAACATGATCAGCTCACAGCTGCAGGTGGGTGGCAGGATCCGGAACGGCGTGTCGCTGACCGCGTGGAGAGTCAGGCGTACGTATGGCTGCTGGCAGGGACGGCCCCATCTTTTCTGGGCCCTGGGTGAACCTTTACTTGGATGGCCCCTCTACCAAGAAATATGTAGTTGGAGCTTCTTCCACAATGCAGATAGTTCAGGGTCCATGGCAACACCCATGCTGTTTGTAGCTAGAGCCAGCCCTGACTGTTGGGATATACAGTGTGTAGTTTGCTGTTTACCAACCTTCTAGTGGTCCAAGGGGTGGGGCACGCGGATGAATAGCAGTGGGGGGCAGGGGGTGTAGTAGTTCAGATGATAAGACTTGGAGCCCGACCAGTACAGGATTTTCCAATACCTACACTGATTTCGATATTTGAGAATTTAGAAAAACTAGAAAAACATAACAAAGATTTGCCCCAACATGTGTTATGTGTCCTCATTACAACAACATAACACAATGTAGTTTACAAATAAATGTTTATCATAAGTAGTACCTGAACAAACTAACGTCAAACAATATTTTGATGAATGAGTTAAATGTACAAAAATAAAAACGTGTTGCTGACTCGGGCATTGCCGTGTGCCCTCTGGTGGACAAAGTGTGCAACAACAATACTCGTAACAGCTGAAGAATCCGTCTTCTGCCTCATTTTTTTTTTTAATTGTCAATTTTCGGCTGTTATAAATGCCGATACTGATTTATCTGCAGTTCTCATTTTGGCTGATAATATCGGTATGGCAATTAGTCTGGCTGTAGAACTTAAGGGATAAGGCCCTTCTCCAGTATCTGTGTGCTGTTGAATTATCTACGTAGTGTAGATTTAGTATCAATGTTCAAATATACAATTGGTTTGAACTGTAAATAACAGGGTAAGAATCAGGTGGTAATTCTCCGTGGGTTTCCACGTTTCACCATCTGGGGAGGGTGACAGCGAGTAGGTAGGGGTGGTGATTTTGAGAATTTCCAGGCAACGAGATTCATTTTGTTCATCTGCGACCTTTCACCTTCTGCTGCGGACCAATAGGACGGCGTTCATATAAAGAAGTCAAAAAGTGACGACGTGGTGACAGAGGAACAGAAGAAAATGATGAGGACTCAGGACGTCGGCTACGTGAGGATGAAGAGGGTCGCTGAGGCTAAGGTAGCCGTGTCGCTGCGTCACGGCGTTGAGGCTTGTTAGTCGCTGCCGTCCCCTGCCCAACTCGCTGATCGTTTATGCAAACCGATATTTGACAGCTGAGCTGGCGAGAAGCTCTGCTGCTGACCTATAACATAATGCATTCTATCCCCGTCCAAGAAAATCGAAAGGCTGAGATCTGAGCTTCACCTCCTGGACGCTGAGGGCAAAATGAAGAATAAACACACGTTTTTTGTAGATACTAAAAAAGAAGGTGAGGCGTTTGAGTGTCTGTCTGCCGCTCGTGTGCGTCCGGAGGCTGTGGGATGGGTGATGCGCCGCTGGCTGCGTGGCTGCCGTGATACTGAGGATGTGTCTCCTTTGCTGCCGTTTTGGCTCCCCCTAGTGGACAACTTTGACCTGGCGGCACACCTGAACACAGCCCCTGAGTTGGTGGGTCGAGTGTTCAACCGGCCCAGTATGGAGACGCTGGAGACCAAATCCATCCAAGGGGCCACGAATCCCAGGCAAATCGAGGTGAGCGCCGCAAAGGCCCCGGCCCCCCCCCCCACCACCACC
>JAODKF010000016.1:54823-73508 GCA_026779585.1 Mormyrus proboscirostris
TGTCCGCCCGCCCGCCCCCCCCCGCCGAATCTGCTGTCGCCAGAAGAGGGAGGTAGGTGGGGCACAGGTGGGGCAGGGGTGGTTGACCAGTGCCCATGCGACAGGAAGTACTCCAGCCACCTTATTGCTGTTTTTGTTAACGTCTGTTGGTGGCGCCGTCGTTAAGTCACGCTGTCCCCTCACCCTCCGTCTTCAGAGTCTGAAAGACTTTTTTCAGCAAAGCTTAAACGGAAGTGTGACCTCAACTCGTGGGGGACAAGGCGACTATAGTGGGTCTGTAAATCAAGCAAAAGTGGTCTGTCATATGGCCCCAGGGTTCTGCCTGTATACTTCTTTTTGTGACCCTCATATGGAAAATAAGGGAGGGTTAGTCTGCTTAAATACACCAATGAGAGTGAAGGAGAGGACATCGAGGCACCCGTCCCATGCAGCCAAACTTCTTAGTCTGACTTAATCCTACTGAGATCTAATGTTGCCTGTTGCAATGCAGTTGGCATTTCTGTTCTTATTGTAAGGAAATGGAATCGTACCTTAGGTACACGGCAGGAAGCCATATTGTAGTGGGCTGGAATGTAAACATACATTCATTTTTTTCCTCCATCGATTTTCCGTACCTACTTATCCCATTCAGGGTGGCGGGGGTGCAGAGATTATCCCGGAAGCTACAGGCACAAGGCAGGGAACAACACAGTATGGGGGGGCAGTCCATCACAGGGCACACACCATTCACACCTATAGGCAATTTGGTAACTCCAATTAACCTCAGCATGTTTTTGGACCGTGGAGGAAACCGGAGTAGCCAGAGGGAACCCAGCGACGACACGGGGGGAACAGAACCAGAGTAGAGAGGTGAACCCTGTTTACCAGAGTTGTGAAACGACCGTGCAAACGACTGTGCTAACCACTGTGCCATCGTGCCAGCTCCCCCAAAACAGCCTAATCACACTCAATTCCCAGGGATACCGGAGAGGGCTTCACCTGCCCCAGACGAAGGGGCCGACGTTTCATCCAAACGCCTAAGGCCTTCGACAGAACGCCGTGGAGGCAGGTAACTATGGCGACTGAGCCCAGTGCAGATTAGTCCTCCTGCTGCAGCCTTAACGTGATTAATCAAAATGATAAGCGCAAGCGATGCCGTTGTTCACGTCAAAGGCGTAACTAAAAACCAGCCTGCTGCCATCTGATTTTTATGGGACAAAGTGACCAAACACATTTCCTTGCAGCAAATAACAGTGTTCATACAAGCAACACAAGTAAATTTGATTTGCAATGCAGTGTCAAAGTAACGATCATTTATATAGCGTAGATCATTTTAAATTTGTTGATGGATTTCCTACTGGACTTAAAGGCCTAGGGGTCTCTCTCTTCGTAAATTTCTGTAACCCAGTAAAATCACTTGTTGTCAGTAAGATTTGCCTGATGGTCTGGCGACAAAAAAGTAGTTTTTCAAGCGCTGTTAGGGTTAGGGTTGGGTGTGTTCAGTAAACAAAAACAAAGCGAGGTCTAAGCGATGGGTCTGTAGCATCTGTCGGACGGTTTAAGATGCGCTTGTTTGGACGCGCTGAGCGCCGAAGCGGACGCGCCTGATTAATGGCTGTAATTAACGGCGCACGTCGAGATGAGAAACGCCGCAGTGCCGCGATGTTCATCAGGGGCTTCCTGCTTTCCTTTTACGAATTTCGGTAAGTTTGTTGTATTGTTTTATGGCATTAAAATATGTTGCGCACACTACCAATTTCATTTTCTGGTCGCCCATTTACGTCTCTGTCCGAGAGGTGCGGAGAGATTGGCTAATATACGGCTTAAAAAGCACCAGTTGTGTAAAACACAGCACCGGTTGGCATTTCGCGCACAGTCACACAGACCCACGTATTTATTTCCGCCGTTTTTTAACACGGTGTCAACCTGACTTGTAGGCAGTCACCAGTAGGAAACTCAGTATATATCCACATGCATCATGCTTTACCGGGGGGGAAACGGCACGGGAATACTACAGGTTTGTTATCTCGGTGATATTGTTTCACTAACTTATTAAACTAGTTGACACAGTTGAAGCTAAAATGAACGGTTCTTAATTTTCACGCTAGAGGGCGCTTGTGTCAATCTAAACAGCCTGCGCTCCTATTCACGCACTCGGCGATATCACCAATTTAGCCCTTCGGATTTCTTTCAGTCGGACAAAAGTGTTCCTACCCCAGTATAAAAAGGTGGCTATGAATGATCCCATAATAGAAATAATAGAAAATGTGGGATAATCACGCAAACCGGCAGTAGCCCCCTGAACGTTGCGGAAAACATGCGCTTCTGAAAATTGAATTTTGAACCAATGAATTTTGTAAAGACTCTTCTCCGAGTTGTCATGAATTAAAACATCGGAAAAACTATTAGTTTATTTAGTAACCGCAGACTAACGCAAACTATCGAATTATTTGTAGGCCTATGTTACTTGTCAAATGGACCGAACACGGGAATAATCTTAAGTGTGTAAAAATAAACCCTCAACAATATTAAATCATTTACATTTTGGAGTTGCATACACAATAAGCCTTCGTTTTGTTTATTTAAACTGGAAAATCGTCACAGGGTCATAAAAAACAAAAATAATTATACAAAAGACCGCAAAGATTTTAATTTAAGTTTAATTAATCATGACATTGCAGTACTACTACATACGTAAGAATACTGTAGTCCACAACACAGTAACTTACTGAAAACAATAAAAGCAAACTGAATAAGCAATCGGCACATACAACGTCAAAAAAATTAAGGAGCTGAGAATTATGTTTATGAATCACAAAGAAAATCATCCGCAGACCACACGGTTGGGGTCCCACGTCCCGACGGGCCTGTACTGTGGGTCAGATTTACCAGAGATTCAAACTGCTTTGAAACTATGAGAAAGTCTCCAGTTTTGTTGTAGGGCTACGTCCAGAAATGTATGTGCCATATTGTAAAATGACATTTATAGTGTAGAATCACACAGCAGAAGACTCTTAATTTTAATTATTCTTCTCATCTCCATAACGTTTATTGTGCTGTTAGAACAGGCTAAATTATCATAGTGTTGTTAATGTATTTATGCCTAAGTCGACAAGTGGGACGCCTGTACAAATAAAAGAAACGTGGCATTCTGATTGATTAAACAAACCTGTTTAAGTCCTTCTTAACCGATAAAGCGAGATAACAAAACAAATGCA
The DNA here is from genome assembly GCA_026779585.1 of Mormyrus proboscirostris. Taxonomy (NCBI): domain Eukaryota; kingdom Metazoa; phylum Chordata; class Actinopteri; order Osteoglossiformes; family Mormyridae; genus Mormyrus; species Mormyrus proboscirostris. The sequence goes on from JAODKF010000016.1 coordinate 58,021, forward strand.
CCAGTTTAACATCTGGAAAGACGTATGAATCGTTCGTTTTGATTTTACTTAATAGTTGTGCGGCGCTTATATTTGAATACATTTGTATTTTAAAAGGATTAAATTTTTATTTTCGCACAATTTGCAGAGTTTTGGGGTAACATGAGGGGCACCCTAGTATTTTGTTATAATAACCAGGGGCCGAAAATCGTAATAAGTAACTTATCGCAACAGACGAATGAGACGTATTTTCCAGCAGACCTCAGATTTTTATGATCAGTTCTTCATCTTTGCTGTCAGGTCGTAATTTAACTGAGCCGTAAAGTCATCCATCCATCCATTGTCCAAACCGCTTATCCTTCTGGGTCGCGGGTGAGCCATAAAGCCGTGTTAGGAAATCATTACGCTCCGGAAGAGCGCGCACCTGTGTTCAGGTGATACAGAAAGAAGGAAGAACACATGCTGTACCGAGTACAGTATACACTGTATGTTCCCCATGCTGTATACGGATTTTTTTTCACTGTTTTGCGGCGATGGATGGATGGATGGATTCAATGAACCAAATTGCACACATTATTCTTTTACCGATTGTATGAAATTAGTACGCTGCTACATTTACAGGGAAATGTGTATCTTGCATGCGTCTTATAGCTCAACACCAGAATAAAGTAAATAACAACACAAAATATATTGGCTGCATTTGATTGTTTATATAATTAATGCAAGGCTGCATTAACACTCGTTTCCAGTATGTGTTATAATAATAGTACCCACAAAAGCGGTCTGGTAAATGACAACAGTGTAAACATTTTCATATTAATATTGCACAATTTAATACTGCGATTACACAAGAATGTGGAACGGCCGTTGGCAGCCGTGTGAATTTGATACGGAATGTCTGAGGTAAGATTTCGGTTCCCTTTAAAACAGTACATCAACACAGATTTCGATTAGAGCGAATTCTCACATGACGGATTACCAGTTTAAATTTAACACATTTGGTCTGACAACCGCTGAAGGGGAAGAATAGAGATTTTATGCACAACACATTGGTCAAATTTTGAGTTTCTAGAGATTGTTTAACACACATTTGGCGGTGTCACAATAGATAGCGACTCACGTTTTGGGTGAATTATTACTTAAGAAAGACAGAACACCTTTTCGTGTATATGCGTTTTATGTAAGTAATAAAATATTACTAAAACATAAATATCAATGTGACTTTGCAGTCTACATTTTGCAATCAACATACAACCAATGTAGTAAACAAAACATTTTGTAATTCACTGCAACATAATTATTAAAGAGCTAAACAAAAGCTCCAAAACACATTTAGGAAATAAATATATATGTATATATTTATAAACGGCAAATTCATAAATGAAATCATATTAAAATATCTTTTCGGAATTAGTAAGTGTACAAAACTGCCCAGAAAGAAAAAGAAAAATCAAAACAAATTCATAAGTTTACATATTCGACATATTTACATATTGGAGATAATCCTGGCAACAGTATCTTAAAATGCGTTTCATAAAAAGTAGTAGTATCGTGTTGTATCGGGTAACGCTGCGGAATGAATCTGCCGTGGGTCTGTCTGTTCAAATCTGCCAAACATTTAGCGGCAAAACACTACAAACGAACCTGTCTCTGTTTTGAACTCAAAAAATATAAAGCCTGCCTTCATTACCTTGCTATGAGCATTTTCCGATGTTATCTGCATGTACTGAATATGATATAGTTAAACAATTATTTAAACCAAGTGGGATAGCCTTTTTACTTATAGTAATATGATAAGTCGATCATTTTTTACATAATACAGCGAGAGGTCGAGCTGGGGTGAATGTTACCTGAGACTTAACATTCTTTCTGTTGTGTTTCACTAATCACTTTTACAATATTCTATTGTGATTGTATGATGGTCAGCGATTTACTTGACAGCGTCAACTACTCTTTGAAACTGTAAACACGAACATTTTTGCACAACTGAGAAGAAATTCGTTCACAACAAAGAATAACTAATTAACGTATGACAGCAACAACACAGTGACATTAAAAAATAAGTGCTACACGCAAAAGAATGGGAAAAAATAGACAAATAAAAGTTGAACAATCCGTATGTTGTTCTGTGTGATGTGTGCTTCTATATGCAGGTTTGGCCACTGCCGTCACTAAGCCTGATTTTTGTCGCTTTGCCAGCAGTACGATATCCGTACAGAAATGCTTTCGACGAAAGTGCCACTGTTTTGCCAGTGTTGTCACGCTTTCCCTCAAAAATATGACCCCCATCCCGCTCACGATTTTCCCCCATTGTGAACTCGGGGAGTAAAGGTTGTTTTATGCTGTGTTATAGCATTATAATTAATAGAAATAAAGAAAAATGACATAATTTTAGTTCTGCAGTACAGTAGAGACACTGATGCTAGGATACTCGAAAAGCAATACATCACAAGTAATACGTAAACGAAATCAATAGCAATCATAATTAATAATAATAATAATAGATCCGGTTAACCAGGAAAAAAAAAAACAGGAAAAACGCGACGCTATTTAGTGAAAAGGCCGAGTTTGTGGATATTTCTTTCGGAAATAGCTCGTGAAGTGCGCTTCAGCAGTTAAAGCACAAACGGCCTGCGATCTCTCTTTCAATAGCACGAAGGTTCATTTGCCTATATGTTTTTTTTCTTACTCATCCTCCTCGACATTTTGGTACATAAAATCTTTGATTTATTTAAATGCACGTGGATTTTTTTTTATAGAAATAAACCTATTAAAACGAACAAAAATTTCCAGCACGCCTACATGTTTTGTACCATAATCTTCGGTTACCGGCGACCAATCACTTGCCATGTGTCTTTCTTTTCTTTTTTTTTTTTTAAGAAAACGAAAGCAAAATAAAATACTGTAAATTCCACAGTCCCTTTTGTAATTATTTTCTCTTTTAAATAATAGACTAGTTCATTAAAGTAGTCACTGGACAGGACTCTGTAGCGTGTGGTGTAGCGGGGGGGTGTCTGCCTGTGAGTATACATCCTCCATACTCGGATGAGGTACCCCGACCGGGGTCATCCGTTTCTCTTTCTGTCTTCTGTTGCAAAACCAAACGCGGACAACTTCTTTTTCCAGCTGAAGAGTTCCCGCTAAGCTGGTGATCTCGTGGGCGGAGGGTTTAGGGCATTTTAAGAAATGATTCTCCAGCGCGCCTTTCACTCCGACCTCAATCGAGGTCCTCTTCTTTCGTTTCCTGCCCTGAGCGGCGATCTTGTCCAAATTGGTCGGACTGCCGGTGTTTGAGTCTGTCTCCTCCAGCCACTTGTTAAGCAGTGGCTTAAGTTTGCACATGTTCTTGAAACTCAGCTGCAGCGCCTCGAACCTGCAGATGGTAGTTTGGGAGAAGACGTTACCGTACAGGGTTCCCAGCGCCAAGCCCACGTCCGCCTGCGTGAAGCCCAGTTTGATCCGCCGCTGCTTGAACTGTTTAGCAAACTGCTCCAGGTCATCGGAGCTGGGAGCATCTTCGTCCGAGTGGTCCTGGTGGTGTCCAAAAGGCTGCTGTGGGGACTCCATCTGGTTGTCGTGACTGCTTGCGTCTTCGTGGAGTGGGTCTCTCATTCCGTGGTGTAGGGATGACGGCTGCGGGCTCAGCATGGCGTTCAGATTCGTGTAGCCCGGCTGGGAGTAGACAAGAGACTGGTGGCCGTTGGAGGCAGGAGACAGTGGGGACAAGTGGTGAGTCGTGGTCGGCGCCCATGACCCGTGGTGGCTGCTCTGCGTCTGTTGGTGTACCAGGTGCGACCTGTGGTGAAAGCCGCCGTTCAGGTCCTCTCTGCTAGCTTGAACGCTTGATTTATTGTGCTCGGGCTGCCCGATGTGGGTTCCGCTGGTCCAGTCGGTGCTGGAGGTTGGTAGCCACTGGTGGTGCGTCAGACTCATCGGATGCCCCGTGTTCGTCGCCGCAAGTCCTTGCAAATACTCGTGGTGCATCATTTTCTGCACCTCTCTGTAAGTTGTCCCCTGATGCATCCTATCCGAGTCCGGATGCATGAGTGGATTGGAAGGTAAAGAGTTATTCCGGGGAATATACTGAGCTGTTGTAGCCATGACTTCTACTTCGAACACTGACGGCACTTCGGAGATCTCTGGGCTTTAGAGCCAAAAATGCAACAATCTTCTCAGGGAGGTCTCGAAAACGACAAGACACTCCTCCCCTTCGCTTGCATTGGCTCCTCACTGACTCATGTGCCGCGATATTCCGCTTTGCCCCTTGCGGGCCGCTTGGTTGGCTGACGGCACGCCGGTCCCGGCTCCTCGCAATTGGCCGTCCCCGTGTTTGTTTTCTCCGTTTCCACCCCCCAACTAGATAAGGCAGAAGGGGCCGGGAAACAGTGAGGAATAATTGGGTTTCTCCGGGTTTATCCGAGTTGTTTTGAAAATAACCACGTGGGGGAGTACAGAGATCTTTTTGCAGCGCTGTAAGAAATATACGTCTCCCCACCACAGCCCGTTTAGTCATTGCAGCTTAAACGTGGCTTCCTAATAAACTAGATTAGCATTCTTGTTCCATTTCCGAAGAATACACCCTCCTTCACAAAAGAAACGGGCGTAAACAAATACGATGTGGCATTAATGTAAGGTTGTCAGTTGCGTGGGTTTTGTCAGCAAGAAAATGACGTTATAATCAGCGCACTCGCAAAATATTAAGGAATTTGTCATGGTGTGTGGAATTAGTCCTCTGTTCATTCTGTAATATTTGCAGCTCATGCGAAGCGGATGTTATTTTAATCGGCTCTGCCCGTTACAGTTTTTCTGATGACACCGCCAAGCGACTTGTTAACAAACATTTCGCTCAAAGCGCATTTTATATGCCGCTGTCTGTCGTCTATTGTGCAATGCCGTCGCCTGGACGTAGTGTCAGGTGCATGAGCTGATTAAAGCTTTGTTAGCTAACCTAGCCGTTCAGTCTATGACGAAAGTATGCGAATATGAGGCGAACTTAACTGCGGTGGTGCAACAACTTTTTTTGCGATCCGAAGAATCTGCGCTGCGGAGTTTAATGTATGCCATCTGTTCATTACATCGGTATCGCAACATTTATGCAACACAGTTAATGGTTAATTATGACGTGATGACGAGCCGTGGCATTTTAACCAAGTAACCCATTGGTTCATTAGTTTTAATAATCGTTATTAAAATAATTTAAGTAAAACTTGGTATGATATACCCTATGGAATCAAAGTCATTATGACAAAGTGTACAATTTAAGGTAGACAGCACCTACTGGCAGGATCACAGCAAACAAAATTAAATCTGATTATCTAAAAGTGCAGTCCACTTCTTCACCTTTCCCATGCATACAAGTAAAATACGTTTGCGTTGTAATGTAAGAAATTTTGTAGATATATTTAGTTTCGCCGCTATTCGAGGACGACCAGAGTGTATATGAACGCGGGCGTGCATGTGGAATTTAAACACAATTTACATCCAACGCCGAGCAGTATAGTCGTTGATCGTGATAAAAAAATACGTCTTATCACTAACGCTACACAAACCCCATCCGAACTGTAAATATTGAACACTTTTTCTTGCATGATTTTTTTTTTCTGAACAGCAACTTATGGAGAAATCCGGCGCTTCTCTCTTCTGGTTTCTTCTGCACTCCTTCCCCAGTTTATCTGATTATTTTTCCCTTCACGTTCTGTCCCAATAGCAAATTACCAATTCCATGAATTGCAAAGCAGCTGCAGAGAGGCTGAAGGCTACAGAGGGGGAGATGGGAAGATTGAAAGGGATCTTTGCAAACACAATCACGTTCTTAAATGGAAATTCGGGGCTTTAAACAAATCTTACATCTCTCCCTTTCCAGTCGTCTAAAACTCCGCAATCAGACACACATTCCAACCGTTACATAAAACCGCAGCGTTTTACTATCGTTAAAACGTCACCTTAATCTGATCGTTTATTTTAATATACTTTATATTCGTATATTCTTCTTAATCTTATACCTTGGAGTTCGTTTTTATTTTTCATAGGTTTTAAAAGAAGCCAATGAGGTATCCCAGAAACCACAAAAGACCAGAAGGCAGCCGAACGGTAAGCGTCCTTGTTTTATGTGTAATCAGCATCCCTTTGGTTAACTCGTCTATGAGACTGAGTTGCGGGGAGTGCGTTAGACTGGATGTTCTTAGGGGTCACAGGTGCTCGTCACAGTCTCAAGAAAGGCGTGGTTTTGTTGAACCTACATTATATATTTATTTCAAGATATATAAATAAGCCGTTAGTGATGTTTCATGAATTCGTAAATAACAAAAAAGGCAGCTCGAATATGGTCCGGAGCGGGGCTGCCCGCAGACTTTATTAATAAGCTAACTTTGTGTCCTTTGTGTTTAACTGGCGCTACGTACTGCGTTCGAGTCCTCTTTATTTCTGTATAAATATCACTTGTTGTCGTCTTATGTATTCAAACTAAATTGTACAAATGTGTATGTCGCTCGTTGGATTTTTAAAAAGAAATCAGACATAAGGTATGGAAAACATACCGTCGAATGAAAAAGTTGTTGTAGATCATCGGGAGTAAACTGTTAACTGTTGGGAGGGTTAAATAAATCTGTTGTAATGTAAGCACGCGACCGCCACCCAGTCCTCTCAAAAAATGAAATATATATATAAAAAACACTCGGATATAGATTCGCACGAAGGCGGGCACATTGTAGCGCGCACACCCTTAAGGACAGGAACACGCAGGATCTGTTAATAGGGGTTCATATGTACTTCTCAGTCCTGCGCTTTTGTTCACTGGAAGCAAAGAAAATGAGTGGGGAAAACAGTCAGTAGTAGGTTATTCACAATTTGCCCCTGTTTGTCTTTTTATTTGTTCATGTAAGGCCGCAGATGTTGAACATTAAATCAGCATTTTCGTTCCAAATCAGACATGCAGTTATTAAACATGATCAAACGCTGGTCTTCCTTTATTCCTCGGGGGAACAGGGTCGTGTTGTTGGGGTTATGTCGGACACGACTTCCTTTGGCACGTGTGTGTGTCTATGTGTGTGTCCTGTGATATAAATAACGCGACGCACTGGGAATTCAACAGAAAAACACGATTGAAAAACGCACAAAAAGCGCAGTCTTTTTTACCTTGCAGGTTTAATATGCTACTAAGCGGGGCTTTGATTCAGTTTGCCTTTTGTTTATATATATATATATATAAATTAATATGCCAACATAAGAGTTTATCTAAGAAATAAAATGGATCTTTAAAATCTGCAATTTTAAAGTATAGAAACTCAGTTCGTATTATTTCATTACTCAATGACTCCCACCCTACTCCCACTTTTAGCAGTTAAACTGCTAAACTTTACTAGATGGCGTCTGTGTTCTAGGCTTTTGTGTCATCTGTCTTGCACCAAGAGACCGGTCTTCCGCGAGTCAGTAAATTAAAATGCGTAAGTATTAAGTATTACTGTTTTTGTGTCTATAAAAAGACTGGTCATTTTCGCATTAGGGAGTGAACTGGGCGGCTCGAAACAAATACACTGTTGTACTGTGAAGCCAGCAAAGAGTGCTGGTTAAAAGAAGCACCAGATGCTCGGCTCGCTTTTTGTGGAGAATATGGCCTTGTCTGAACGAGGTGAATTTTTGCGAGGATGTAGAAGGTTGCTATGGAGAGCGGATTGAAAGGGGTCACAGATCTTACGGCAGAAACACAGTCCGTCGAGGAACCCACAAATAAAAGACCCGTTTTAAGATATAAAGGGAAAAAAACCAACGTCGAATACAATCAAAGTGTTTCATCGCTTGATGTGAGTGATATGGTGACACACAATAAATTATAGCTGTCCGCTTTCAGGGACTGAGTACTTCACTAAAAGTCCTTCGGCCTCATCCACTCTACTCTTAGTGCACAGTCCCGGTTTCCATATTTGTCCTTTAATACATTCTCCCTATATATATCGGCTCTTAAAAACCAACCTTCATATTTTCACTCTCTTTTTTGCAGACATTTGTAATCAGTGTCGTCAAAAGAAAATCAACATGAAATCTTACACGCGAAACATTAGAAGGGCTGTGTAATCTAAAACTGAAGTTTTCTTTTGCTTTATTCTGGTTTATCTGTGCATGGTACGTTTTAACGTGCTTCGGCATTGCAGACAGCGTCTGCGTCCAATTTCAGCGCGCTTATGTACCCGTCAGAAAAGTCGGAAGTTCGGAGCTCGTGCATAGTTCCCTTTCCTACTCACGACCAACGCCTGGAGCCCCGTGCCTGTCACGTGTTAATGCCTCACCGGGGACGTCCTCCACGGTTAACATGCCTCAATGCAATTAATGCACAAGTGCCTTTCTGCTGATCCGAATGCCTTCGTTTTACGTTCTACCTTTAGCACTAAAACAATAAAGTATTATTATCATCATCATTATTATTATTCCTGATAAATGCAAATGAAAAACAAATATTAAATCAAAAGTGCGTACGAGGATAATAAATGCTATTTTTATAACGATCTGTTTTACTGTTGTATCAAGTCAAATACAAATAATGAAATGCAAAACTCACGCTTTAATCGATAGTTTAATCTTTTTAGAGAAATATGTAATATACGTTCTCTTGATTGCATTTCGAAATTAACGTCTATGACATCTATGACATGTTCCCGCCATCACATTACTCAGGTATTGTTAACTGACACAAAAACGTGCTTTTTAACCTCTGGGGGAAGAAAACCTGTCCAAAATTTTCGGTCTATTTAAAAATAAAACGGTTTGTTTTTTTGTAGTCGAAACAGTAATTAAAACACATAGATTCTACAGATAACTTTGCAAACTGATTGTATTGAATGCGAATATAAAATAAAGTCTTTTTACGAAGTATCCTTATCGATTCGACTTAGAGAAAATTATGCGAGTCCGACGGAGGAGGCGTCCTGTCAGTTATAAGTGTTTAATTTACTCTGACAGGTGTAGTAATTGTAATGGAACACGTTATGTGGTTAAGTATTTATCAACCTGCGTATCCTAATGCGATACACCCATGTATAATCGTTTTACCTTTATAAATGATATAATTTAAAAGAAATACGAGTAAATAAAACTTTAGGCCTATATTCATTAATTTAAATGTTTTGCTTTTCATAATAAAATCGGACATCGCTTTTTTTACTGTTGTAATTATCGAAAGATTTTTTTCTTCATAATTAATAATTCTATTAATCATGTTTAATTAAGAAGTTAACCCGAGCGAAGTGTATGACACTTGCCGGTTGAGAAAGTGTCACACAGGACGCTTTTAATCGCTCGCTGTTTCTCTTACTCGTCGCAGACTTGTTTGCAGACGCGTCCCCGTTTTTGCTTCGCATGCTGAAATAGACAAGCCGGCCAGGTGACGTCACTTTGCGGAGTTAATTAACCGCGACGGTGAGCTAGGAGATACGGCGCAGCGATTGCGCTCACAGTAACCTGCGCTTTGCAAACTGACTAAAACTTAAGGAGTTTAATAAAAGAAACCGGTTTAACCGAAAAACACGACAGACTCTTTTCAGTCTGTAACCAGTGATTTTTTTTTTTTGGCATTTTTCTTCAAACTAGGCTCGCCCAAAACTTGACTACAAAACAACCCCACCCCCTTCCTGTAATCATTCAATTTTATTCAAGTTTTATTTACTTCTGACTATTTCTTTTGACAGACGTACAACAGGCACTTAATGCTGGAGAGTAATAGCGCGAAGCTTCAAGAGCGCCACTCTGCTATACTTTCAGGTGTCTCTTTTTTTTCTTTCTTTTTTTGGCTAATGAACTCGGGCTATTCCGCCAGCATCCCCCAGGGGAAAGCAGGAGGAAAGTGTCTCTCTTGTAAAAAGGTGCAAGATTTCTCCCTCTTTCTCTGGACTAATTAGGCGGGGCTCTGAAGACGCGTCCATGAATATTCATGCGGAGCACCGGCGCGCAATTAGCCGGAGTTGTCGCTTCAATCCCCGGCCAGCGCTGCGCCGTGAGGCGGAGGTACCGCTCTCTCCGAGGATGGGTGTGTGGTGCGCAGCCAGGCAGTCTTTGAACACCGCAAGAAACGGACTTGGTCTCGCTTCTCCGTAATGAGAAAATAAAATCGCCACACTGGCATGAAATAATCACCTCCCCCCCCCGAAAAATTTACATTGCAAATAATCTTTCGCATACTCCCAATATAATGGTCAGATTATAAGGAGTTTAACAAGTGAATGAAGTGGCGTGTTTGGAAGATGTGCGTAAAATATAGAGGAAGTTTGAGCACGAAGTATGAAGAGGAATTGCCGGGACGGAAATGAGGGGCGTGCGGAAAAAGTAAACGGAGGGAGAGTGAGAGGAAGGCTGGAGAGCGACCTGGACCTCGGCTCACCTGCAGCTGGGATGCCAGCTGTCTCTGGGTGTCCGGATGAGACACATTTGTACGCGCGGGAGTTCAGGGACGGGTAAGGAGAACAAAGTGTGCCCATAATGCGAATATCTGTCATAACAAGTACAGCGTCCCCAATAAGGTTTAAAAATCGACGGGATGATTACAATAAATTCAGCACATTAAAATCCCCCTTCCCAAAATACCCACCCGCCTCCGCGTGCTTGCGAGCACTGCGGACATATGATCCTTTACTTGGAATTCAAGGTGATTCTCCACCACCAGCCCCCCCAAGTAACACTACCCCTGGCCAGGATCTTGCTCCTCGGTTACATAAAGATGTGGTTACTTATGTATGTATGTATGTATGGGGGGGCATGCAAAGGGTTTACCAGGTTTGGTGCGATAAGCAGTGGAATTTGTGCTTCCTGAATATGGATGGCTCGCTCTCACAGTCTGACTGATGGATTGGTAAACAGCCACCGGGCTCGAGGGCTGCAAGCATGCACCTGAATTCGTTGTGGGGGGGGGGGGGGGGGGGGGGGGGGGGGGGGGGGTTTTGGCCCCCCCCCCCCCCCCCCCCTACCTTCTCCTAGAGCCTGATATTATTTTTCATATTCCTGCGATGAAATTGTCTTTTATTTTGAACTTCTTAAGAGCACTCGAAAAGAACTGGTGGGAAATGATATGGGCAGAGAACGATGTGGATCTCGGCATCACGTGGACGGCGGGATTAGCGCGTGCAGCCGCAATGAACGAAGCATAATCTCCACGTTCGTGTCTGTTTACTCGCCAAAATCTTGGGCATCGGATTATGCGCGTTTGTCTCATGAATCCACACTAACCTACCCTGTTGTGTAGGCAGACCCTTTATTGAAGTATGTCAACTTATGGGTTACAAAAAGATATGAATTATCTCAACACCTTAACCAGTATGCCCCCTACTGTTCTACGTAAATACAGCTTTTCAAATTGGTTTCTTTTTTATCTTTCAGCATTTGTACTTCCTTCCTCCACATCTCCCTACTCCCATGTCCATCCTCAGCATCACCTCCTCCCGGCCTCCCTCTCATTTTTCTTTCCCCCTTTAATGCTGCACTTTTTATTTCTAACGTCGCAGGGCTGCCGTTTCCCACGCCTCCCGACCTCTTTCTCCTTCGGCACACGGACCCGGGACCCGGACGGCTCGGCACTCAAAGCCAGCCCCTCTCCTCCGTTCACGGAACCAGACCCCGGCTGGCTGTTTTATGAGAACGACGAGCGGAGCAATGAGGCCGGAATGTTCCGGCGGGACGGCCGAGTGTTTGCGTGGCTGCTTTCCGGCGAAATCCAGACCCGGTAACCATATCAGGCCCTTGAACGCTGAAGGAAGCAGAGAGCAGCAAAGAGGAGGTGCGAGCGTGGTGTGGGACAGCAGGGGTGAGGCCTCTGGGAGCCAGGGCCCTCTTCTGGGGGGACAAGTGAGAGCCTAATTAGTGGTGTTTATTTCAAAGCATCAGCACGCCACATTTATAATTAGACAAGAGAAAAGCAGAAGTGAAATAAGTCATTCAAGGTTGGGAACAGATTCTTTTCTAAATTTCAGATACCTGTCAATCATCCAAGCTGTCACATGACTTCGTGTCGGGGGGGGGGGGGGGGTATCGGCGGTAATGAAATTGTACTGAAATTGTACTCAGCATTGGTTCACGTAGAGTTCGCATTCGGTGTTAAACGTCTCTGTATTGCTGTGTATCCGTCAGCTCTATCATGCTCCCTCTCTCCCTCTCCGTTGATTTCCGGAAAGTGCTCAGCGAGATGTATAACTCAGGGCGCGTCGCGTAACGCCCGCCTGATGGGAAAGAGCCACACCTCCCAGTTACGGTGAGGATGCACATAGCGACAGCAGTCCTGCCACGTTAATTATCCTATAAAGAGGATTCAGGGTCAGACGAGTGAATCGGTACGAACTAATCAATGCTTAGGTTTCCGGGAAGCCATGACCAGCCCCGGGGGCCGCGGTGGGGGCGTCCACGCCGGTCGCCCCGGGGCCGAATCAGGTTAGTGGCTTTAGTCGTTCTAATTGCTGATTGACCCGTCTGACTGCAGCGGCTGCCCGGGTCACAGAAGGGACCAGGAGTAAAGGTTTCTCCGGCCTGCTTGTCTGGAGATGGGAGGGGGAGGCAAGGTAAAGAGTTTAAGTGGAGAACCGGGGCAATAAAACATGCAGCGGGAGCAGCACTCCAAATATCTGCAGGGGGGAGGTAAGGAGGACAGCTGGACCTTCGCTAGCCATTCAGGCCCCAGTGCATGCAGGGAAATGCACATGGTCACACACCTCTCTGAGCTGTAACCAGCCCACTCGGCTCAGGCTGAATCGGCCCTCACTCCGCACGAAAAAAGCCGGCTTTAAAGTCCCCCGACTCATTCATCCCGCCGCCGCTTTTGATACGTTTTATTTCCGGGCTGGGAGCCCCGGGTCCTTCTCCGACTGCTAAACAGCTATCCCAAAGCCATAACGGATTACAGGCCTCTGTGACCAAGGGCCGCTTTCTAGCCTGTCCGCTATCGTTTACGCCGATTTTAAGGCAATTAAGAGGAGCCGTGCTGCAGGTTTTCTTGCCCCCCCCCCCATGTGGCTGATGAATAATTCCCTCACCCAGCACACGGGGAGGGACCTCATCCTTTCAAGTCCTCTCCGTCGATCCGCCATTAAAAGTTTCTGCTGAAGGTGCGTGCGTGCGTCCTTGTGCACGTGCGTACGTGTGAGCGTGTCTCATTCGGTGAGCATGTCTTATTTGGTATACAGTTCTTTCCCCTTTGATTAACTATTTATTCATTTACTCACTGCGAATTTTGCCCCCAGAGGCCATGTTGCAGTTTCAGGTTTGAGTGCTGGTGTGGGTCTCAGGTTTCCACACACAAAAACAAAAGTGTTTATAGATTGTGAAGCGAGGAGCAGCATCCCCACCCTCCCACAAACACACACACACACACACACACACACACACACACACAACCCCCGAAGATCGTCCTGTAGCAAAGCAGATTCAGGCTGGGGGTGGAGGGTAATCCAAATGTAGAACACAGTTGCTGATCCCGATTTGTGCCCAGAGCAGTAAAGTTCCAGAGCTTTTTTGTGTATGGGGAGCGGTAAAGCTAATCCACACACACACACACACACACACAAACACACACGTACACAGAACACATACACACACACATGGGCATGCGGTGTAACTGTATGCAGACTTGTTAGTGCACACCTCAGCCCCCACCCCCGTGACCCGCACCAGCTGACGGACGCCCTGCAGTACGTGTGTTTAATGGGGTGGACAGGGGTATCGCTGTGCTTACACGGGCCGTTACTCCCACCGCGCACTCACAGAGACGCAGATGCCGTCCACTTTGCACACAGGAGTCACGGTGTGTTTCCTAATCGTGACAGAGAGCTGTGCCGAGCTCTCCGCAAGACCCGCTGCTCTCTGTAATTACTGTGCTGACAAACGGTGTTCTAATTAATTCACAGGGACACAGTGTGCGAGCGGCTCCTCGCTGCCCCTGTGTGGCATTCTTGCTGCTCCCTGTCCACCGGAAAGGCATCCTGTCCCGGATCCTGAGGTTGTGTCACATGCAAGACTGCTGGATGTCAGGGTTTATGCAGCGAACGACGCCCCCGTTAAGCGAAATCGGGGACAACATCAAGTCACATAGGTGATGGAGTCCGGGGCGCCCAGCTGGGGTTTGAGGGGGTACCGGGGTTGGAGGGGGCCCCAGAGTCCAAGGGGGGTCTGGGGTCTGAGCGGGTACTGGGGTCCGAGGAGGGACCGGGGTTCGAGGGTTGCTCCTTTGTGCTCGTCCTCATTGAGCTGGAGAGTTCCTGCTCTTGTGGGGTCTCATTTAATGCAATTAATGACTTACATCCGCACCTCAGGAGGGTGCAAAGAGATGGCTGAGGATCAGCCATTTGACTTCATGTTTTTATTTTTTGCTTACCAGGATTTTGGAGGATTCCTCACTATTAGGGTAATTCTCATTCCCATGTTGATAGGGCCTCTCTCTCTCTCTCTCTCTCTCTCTCTCTCTCTTTCTTTCCCCCCTCCCCCCACTCTCCCCAGGATGCTGAAGTTGAGTGACAGTGTCGGACCTGCTGTCCTGGCCGAGCTGCATGGCTGCCCCCCATCTCCCAGCCGCCGCCCTTCTCCTAGCGATGTGTATGTGATATCCACCCCCCCCCCATTGCCTTTTCCTCCCTCTCAACGCCTCATAGGGCCTTGGGGGGGTGGGGGTAACAGAGCGGCGTGGCAGAGCACGTAGCAGTCGCTCACATGGCCCCCGGAGGGACAGCGTGAACCTGCCAATGGCGGCACACCTGAGCCCAGGTGATGGGGTGGGGCGGGGCGGGGGCTGTGAGCGGCTACGCCCTGGGCGCCATCAGGCGTCACCTGGCTCCAAATTATACGCCCCCCCCCCCCAGGGGAGGACTCCCAGGTTGATATACCAATCTGGAGTATTATGGGACTTCTGGCTGGTTTCACCCCCGCAGAGCCTGTCATGGGGTGCGTGCCCTCGTCTCCCGTCCAATGAACTTTGCGCTCTGTACCTGCATGTGGTGACATTAAAGAGGAGAAGCTGCCTCTGTGTGCCGTGTGTTTATTTCACCGCCGAGTCCGCGGGGCTGCCACAGGTGTCTGGTCCCAGGCTGCGCTCACCTTCGCCCACGCAGCTGAGAGCATCATGCAGGCCGTTGGGGAACAGCAGGGTGCCAGGGGGCTGATGGCTTTTGGAGTGGGCGGGGGGCGGGACACGCCCTCAACCGTCAACCCCCGAGAGCGTCCCAGGGTGAGACGGCAGCATCCTCGCCTCCTGCGGTGTGCCCCTGTGGCGAACGTCAGTACGTCTGCGGCGGGCCGTCACTGACAAATGGGATGCGCGGCTCGAGCTGTGCCACTCAGAGCGAGGCCTATGTGTGTGTGTGTGTGTGTGTGTGTGTGTGTGTGTGCCTGTGTGTGTGTGTGTGTGTGTGTACACATAATAAACACCTGCATGTTTGATGCTGACACCACAGCATGGACTCTGCTGCTGACAATCAGAATAAACTGAAGCTTTTTCAAGAGGCCACTGTGACAAAGGTGAGAGAGCCCCCCCCCCCACACACCCCCCCGAC
>JAODKF010000016.1:107021-117125 GCA_026779585.1 Mormyrus proboscirostris
CCCCCCCCCCCCCCCCGAAGCGGGGGGCACAAACATGCTCACAGGGAGAAGAAGGTTGTCCTAATTTATTTCCCTAATGACCCAAATCTATTTCCCAAATCTGCGAGAGTCAGGCCTGGTGATGATGATGTTGCTGGATCTGCAATCCTGGTCCAATTGCGGGCTTCTATCCAGGCTGGGGTGGGGGGGGGGTGGCTTCAGGAAAACAGACAGCTGTGGCCTGACCCTTCGACTCCCTGTGCCTCTTCTTCAGCCAGGTATTGACTTCGCATCGTGAGGCCAGCATCGGTAACAGAGACGGGACATGTCCGAAGATCAGCAGCATGAACACCACATGGGATTTGACTCTCCGTGTGGCGCTGATGCACTGGATTGAGGCTTTGCCCGAACACCTTTACCCCACCGAGCACTACCCCCCCAGTCCCTGCCTCTCTTCCAAATCGATGGTCACTTTGCTATCTACAGAAAAGCAATATGCAGATTCGCAAGTGCGAAGTAACCGGCTCATCTGGGACGTCCCAAACCCATCCAAACAATTTACACATTTCATTCAGCTCTCAGGGTGATCTGCCGGGATCTCGCAGTTAACCCTTGATGCTCATTATTTGGGAGGTGCTAAATCTGTAGGTCTGCGCCTTGAATCAGATTCTGGACCCTGGGCTTCTGATTTGAGTAAAAAGTTCACACCGGCGAGGTCTCGTTTGGGGCGTCTGGCCCACGAGTGATGCCAGGGAGTGTCTGCAGGTGTCACATGGTCTTGAATAGGACCTCCCCCCCCCAAGCAGGACAACTACAATAGTGAGGGATTGCTGCACCTGACTAATCCCTGCTGCATCCCTGCAGGGGGCGCTGAAAACTGCACTAACTGTCATGCACTACAGCAGATGCTGGGAAAGTGTGACTGTGAAACGGGGAAAATCAAGGGGAGAGATGGGTGACAAGGGTTTTCCGGGACCATTTGGTTATTGTTTAGTTATTGAGGTCTCTCACGCTCTCTCCTTTTGAATTGTGTTTTTTTTTATTGTTCCTTGGAAAATCTTCAATAAAATTTTGTTTTTCTGTCAGATGGCTCTGTTCCCCGCCTTTGTGCACAATACACCTGCCCCCTCCCCCCGTCCCCACCTCTCCCGGGCTGAAAGGTGTCGCACCGAGGCAACTTGTGGGTCATGTACTGGCTTCTGTTATTTCTACAAGCCTGCCCCCAGTGGTCAAATGTTGCCACTGCATGGAGTATGCCAGGATTTCAGTGGTGACACAGGGTGCTTGCCAATAACCCATTGGAAAAGTAAGATCTAAAAGGACAGTGCCCAGTGGCAAACTGCAAGTTGGAGCTCAAACTAAAGTTCGAAAGAGCAGTTGATCTGCATTTGAATGGTTTACAGTTGTAAAAAAACTTAAATATGAGCCTGGGATGTATAATGCAGTGTGGTTATCGAAAAATAGCTTCATTTTCAGCATAAGAACAGTTATTCTAAACCCCAGCTGAATAGCAACCTACAGATAGAGCACGACCCTTGACCCCACGACCCCTGACCATCATGACCTGATGACCATGGGCTGCACACACTCTATATCACTGCATCTCTCTGCCATTCACCCTTCTTTGAACATTTGTAGGTCTTTCTCACTCGCTCCTTCACATCAAGTTCATTATGTAGATTCCTAACCCCTCCCTCGTCCCCCCCGTCCATGCCCCCCACCAGCAGTTTCTCTCCAGGGGCAGTGAGGAGCCGCGTGCAGGATGGAAATCAATTCAGGGATGTTGCAAGTGGCAACTTACATCTGCATGTGTAATTACTCCCGGAAAGACAAACCGCCTCCCCCATCTCCCTCTCTCTGTCTTTCTCTCTCTCTTCCTGTCTTTATTTGTCTCTTCCCCCCTCTATCGTTCTTTCTACTGCCATCCCCCCACTCTTGCTTGGCAGGCCAGTGGAGGTCTGAGGACTGATGCGTATATAGGTGCTATACCCTAGTGTTTGCTCAAACATGCTGCAATACAGCACCAGAGCAGCCTCAAATTCCATATAGTAAGAGGACTAGTTAAGGTTGTTGCTGCTCAGACTCCTAGTAGGAGGACTACTAACGGTGGTTGAGCAACTCCACTTAATAGGAGGACTAGTTAAGGTGATTAAGCCTCAGATTCCACCCAGCAGGAGGACTAGTTAAAGTGGTTGAGCCTCAGACTTCATCTATTAGGAGGACTAGTTAAGGTGGTTGAGCCTCAGTCTCCACCTAGCAGGAGGACTAGTTAAGTTGTTGAGCCTCAGCCTCCATCTAGTAGCAGGAGTAGTTATGATGGGGGAGCCTCAGACTCCATCTATCAGGAGGATTAGTTAAGGTGGTTGAGCCTCACCCTCTACTTAGTAGGAGGACTAGTTAAGATGGGTGAGCCTTAGGTTCCACTTAATAGGATGACGAGATAAGATTGATTAGTTTCGCGATCCATATAATAGGGGGATTCATTAAGGTGAATCAACCTCAGAGTTCACCTAGTTGGGGGACTAGTTAAAGTGGATAAGGGAAGTTACAGATGCATTACTAGCATGAGGAGTAGATCTGAAATGATCACGCCATAACAAAACTACTGTAATGAGATGGTTTCTAGCCCCCAAAAGGCTGATAGAAGGTGTTCAGGGAATCAAGTGCCCTCATAGTCTTATCCCTTCCCCTAGTGGGGGAGGAAGCACAGGAAGTGGGAGAGAGAAGGATGGGGCAGGCGGGTGGCCACACTGTGGTGTTTCAGAAGGGGCTTGCAGTGGAGCCAATTAAATGGCACTATGTACACAGATGGGAAGCCACCCCACCCTGTGCCCTGGCGCAAGGCAAACCAAAAATATGCAAAACGAAATTTAAAGAGGATGCTGAACTTCTGAGAGCACCTTCCCCAGGATAATCTACAGGAGAGAAGGGGCCCAGGTCTTCCCAGGTTGGTCTCAGATTGAGGAGGGTCTGTTTCCATGTGTGAACCCCCCCCGCGCCCCAGTAGGCAGCCACCTACTGCCGCGTGTCGGACATTCTGAGTCACACCCTTTGCTTTCCAGCTCCCCCAAAAGCATCGTTTCAGGGTTCTAACTTCATGCTTTTTATTGTATTTCCTTTAGCTTTCTGTCTATTTCATTTAATTACACTGTATTTTTTCATTTACACTTGGCTTTGGATTGACCATGTGGTTTAACCATTTCACTGCATCCCTGTTTTGCCGTGGTTTTCACTGGACAGAGTCAATTGTAAATACATTGTATTGCAGTAAGGTTGCCATGTTTGAGTGATTCTGGGAAAGGGGTGGATGGATGATGGATGTAATTGTTGATACTGGGAGATTCAAGTTTATTTAGTCACATGACAATAAAGTACAGTAATGAGGCTGGGGTCTAACTAGTGACTGGGACCTTACAGGTCAGTGACCTAACATGAAATAACTAGTACCGGTTGATCGCGGTGGGCAAAGCCAGCAGGAAAACCTTAAAGCCGGCCTGCACTGCATCCGGTTGAGGCACCTTGGGAAAACCTCAGTCTCTTGGACTCTCCGGTTATGTTGCTCTGATGCCGTTTCTTTGTCGCAACAAAACGGAAGCTCGTCCGGGATCTGAACCCAGGACCTCTCACACCCAAAGCAAGAATCGTACCCCTTGCTGGCTCTTCAGCGTAACATAAATAATTGAAAAACGATAATTAGGGTTCTCGTGAGGGGTCCCTGATCGCTGCTCACCGTGCTCGGCTGCTTAGCTAACCCCCCCCCCCGAAAAGGTCTGAAAGTGTTCAAACAGCGATGGCTCTCCGTGCATCAAGGAGACACTCCTAAGGGTGTAGGAGCAGCAGTGGGTTGGGGTGGGGGGGTGGGTCTGCACGGGGGAGGGGGTAAATATATTATGAAAAATATGACCTTTGAATAATTCATTACCCTTTTGGTCTGTGTCTCATGATTTCTTTTAAGTGGCCCCTGTGCTGCCATTATGAGATTAAACCCAACCTTGGCTGTCTGGAGGGGCAAAGATGGGGGCTTGTCAACACCACAAGGACCCCAGGCAGCAGGTAAGGGGGGCATGGGACAGAAATGAGGTTTCAGGGGAGAAATCCAAGCTGGTTTTTTTGCTATGTCGTTCACCTCTTTCACGGTGCTGGAGAGCCTGCAGGGTATGGAGGTTATGGGTGATGCAGCGGCATGGTGGTGGGGGGGTGGGGGAGCATGGATACTTATACTCTCTTGCAGTTGGGGTACGACATGACAGCAAGCACACCCTCTGCTGTCAGCCAAATGGTGTCATGCTACGGCAACCGCTTGGACCTTCCGTCCATGGCAGATCTCTCTTCTTGAGGGTCATGACCGCAGGTGGGAGCTGTCGTCCAGGCTTGGACCACCAGTGTCCATTAGAAGGTCATAATCAGTCAAGCTCCTGACCAGGGTGGGCAGTCACATGTATGCGCTGCTCCTGAAACCATAACGATCGACGTCCAACATCTTCTGCTGTGACATTAGAGGCACTTCCAGACTTCTCTTCTGAGCCCCTAAGCTCTAGGATATGGTTCGTGAAATATTTGAAATATAAGAAATAATTGAAATATGTGAAATATTCATGACACGGGACGATCTGATTGGCCAAAGGTGAATCATAACATGGGATTGTCTGACTGAATGGCGAATCATGACAGGCGATGATCCTCTTGGTGCACATAGGAAGTGGTTCAAACCGCTTGCCCGAGTGGGCTAAAACGGGCGAAGATGGAGAGAAGGTACGCTCCATTATTCACAGCGAACAACTCCAGTAGCGGAAACTCTGGCTGGATTTTGTAGGATAGTGCTTAATGCGACAACTATGATTCTGATGTGTCCTATTTGCAGTGTAAGGATTCATGTTGATTGGCAATTTCTAAACAACTAATAGATTAAGATTAATAATTAAGATTAATAGATTA
Organism: Mormyrus proboscirostris; assembly: GCA_026779585.1. Classification (NCBI taxonomy): domain Eukaryota; kingdom Metazoa; phylum Chordata; class Actinopteri; order Osteoglossiformes; family Mormyridae; genus Mormyrus; species Mormyrus proboscirostris. The sequence goes on from JAODKF010000016.1 coordinate 111,936, forward strand.
AGAGATTTACAGATGGGGTGCAGAGGGGAGCATTTCATGGTACAGGTGTTTGACCCAAAATCATGGGTAAGAGCTTCCTCATGCACCAACTGCTGGCTTTGCTGCCCCTGTCCTCGGGTGAGGGCGCCAACAGAACCAGGAAGATAAAAAAAAAACTCTCATGTTCATGCATTAACAGGGCACCCGTGCACTGAGGAGGTGAAATCACCACCAGAAACGTGCAAAAATAGCTGCTGTGCCCAGCAGTGTTCGCTAGAAGCTGGTCTTACTACCACGGCCTCGACAAACACCCGTACCCAGGCGATTCGGGGACAGCGATGACCTCGGAGGACTTGTAATGCTGGGGGGCGCAGTGGGGAGGTGCGGTATGCGAGCCCAGCTAGCACGGGGAGACGGAGCCCTCTGGCACGTTCGCACGACTGTGATGAAGAGAGCACAAGGCAGCGGTGGGCAGGTGTTTTTCCACAAAGGTGTGTTTTTTCTCTCCCCATATTTTGGCACGTCGCCGCATCTCAACAAAGGCGCTTCCCTCGTTATCTCTTTGACTGGGTTGGGTGGGAGGTGGGGGGTGGCGTCATGGTGGGCGGGGGGGGTCGAGGTTGACACAGGAACAAGAGCGGGAACGTGAGCGGGAGCGCTCTGGGCTGATCACCGAGTTCCGCTTCGCTTCTGGAAGTATGTCAGCGCACGGAGCAGGGGTTGACAAGGCTGGCCGGAAATACATCGCGTTCCTCCTGGACTGAGAGGGCAGTAGCTGGCAAATTTAGGAGATGTGAAATTTAGGCAAATTTAATTAAACTCAGGATATCGGACTGGGAAGTTCATCACCTGAAAAGATCGCTGCTTGTAAAGCAATACTGGAATGCATCGGATCTCCCAACTCACATCTGTAGCACCTGCTGTGTCTGGGGAGGGGTGTGAACACGCATCACATGGGAGCGTCACATCAGGCTGGGGGGGGGGGGGGGTTACAGCTGCACACATCAGCCTGTTTCGGCTCAGCAAGACAACTGCAAGCATATGCGAGTGTTTGTGTGTGTTTGCGTATTCGTGTACATGTGTTTGCCAGGGGGATGTATGTGGTGCGAAGAGGGGGCACGTGCATATTGAACTTTGAGATAATTTATGTAAGACTCACCTGCTGCGTTCACCCAGTGCTGGTTGGTACATGGAGGAAACAAGCAGAGTTTGACAGGAGGTCACTGTTATTACTCACCGCTGGGGACTATAACCGCTGATGGAGACAACGTCAAGATCCACGTGCGACGGACTGCACGGAAACACAAGCCAGAGAGCAGCATCGCTGGGCAATTGACTTGTGGTGTCTTGATGACCACCAGGGCGGCGCCACTGAACACTGGCCTGGGGGACCAAAAATGTTTCTGCCATCCTGCCATCACGGGCCTTTTTGATGGCTAAACCGCGAAACCCTCCCCCACCCCACCCCGTGATCATATGACACCCATCATGCATCCAATCCACAGCAAGGGGAGTTTTACTACATCAATCTTGTTTTTTAAAATTTTTTTATCGAATGTAACAAATATAATTTCCCCCGATCAAATTCTCTGAGTAAACCAATATAAACATAACCTCATTATGCCTATTGACAGGACATCAAAATAAATATTACATGTATAGAAGGAATGATCTAACCCATTGAGTTTCTTTAAAAACAATAAAATGCCTCTGAAATCATCTAACCACACCCCCCACCCCCCTTAGCGTATTACAGAGGAATAATCTGAAAAACTGCTTACCGCGTTGGAAAGCGGGCCACGTGGAAGCATGGTAGTGAGCCCCCTGGGGGGGTGTGGAGCCTCTCTCCCATAAATCTCACCCCAGCACAAACAATCAATTTTCAATTTTAATTATTTACCACGGCCTGCCGGACAGACACATTCATTTTCCCTCCACCCGGATTAAAAATTAAAAATTCGGAGATTAATATTTGGTGGAGTGGGCAGGAAAAGAAAAAAAACAGCTTTCCAAAAATTTTATTAGCCTCCCAGACTGACGGGCAAGGTTAGTGATAGCCCTGCCAGCCCCCCCACCCCCAACGACCCCCACGCCCGTTACCTCCCTCTTTGCCCCCTCCTGTTTTTCACGCGGATTTAACCAAAGGCGCCCAACAACATTAAACCAAGTGAGGAGCAAAACACAAGCTCAGCAGTGTGCTTAGGCCCCGACTCTCACCTACATTTAGATATTCCATCTTTAAACTTAATTACCAAACCCGCAGCATTATTGCTCTGCCCAGACACAAAGTATTGCACTGAGCCCTTTTATTCAAAGAAGGTCTGTGGAATGGGGGGGGAGAGAGGGGGGAATTGAAACCTGAAGATGCAGCTACTACTGATGTGATCAGCCGGGAGCTATTGCACACACCCTCCACACAGAAGTGTGCTGATATTTAAGTGAGGCCTGTGTGACTGTTTCCTTTAGTAGATGATATCGCAGCTCCATGGGATGAGTCAGGGGCTAAAGCGGCAGGACCTTCCGTTTCCGTGGCCCATTTGAGAGCGACGGATACAGCCATTGCATCGGTATAGCAGTGCGCCGCTTCGTCATCAGGACGATTAAGCGATCACAGGCTTTGCCAATGATTACTGAACTCGGAGCATCCGGGAAGCAGCATAAGCAAGCCGGTCGCCGGTCCATGCCTCCCGCATTGCCCGACCCCCCAGCGCTGCCCAATGGGAAGTCAGGAGGCCGGCGGAGATGTGAAGGGCAAGCTTCCGGGGGGATTACTTGACTCCTCGCCTATGGAAATCGCCGGTTCTCTGCATGCGCAGCTGTGCAGAGACACGCAGACAGGACTCCATCCAATCTGAGGATTACAGTGCAGAGGGGACTGTGTTCTGAACACGGTCTGCTGCCCTGCCCAGCATCTCAAGAACATCTGTAGAACTTTTTCAGCAAGGAATGACACAAGGGACTCCTTGTGTGGGGGGTGCACATGGCACACACATTTTTATAGGGCCTTCGTCCTCGTGAGGAAAGGTGTTGGGTCGTACTACAGAAACCCGATGACACCAGGACAGTGGGGGCCGCTCGGAGTTTAAATAACACGGTTTTCATACAGCAGAAAGCAGCTCCCCCCCGTCTGGAAACAGTGACAGGCAGATCCACTGTGCCACCCAGCACACTGTTGAGGAACTAGAGCCAGCAGGGGAGGGGGGGGAAGGGAGGGGGGGAATCACGGTCGTTTCAGTTTAGCGAGGACCGATGTTATTTATCGGACATCTGCTAAACAAATAACAAGACGACGGCTCTGTCGCTCTCTGCTGGGGGCTGTCACTTGTAGGAGGGCTCCGAGCTGGGAGCCACGGAGACGGGCGTCACGGAGATGGGCGTCACGGAGACGGGCGTCACAGAGACGGGAGCCTCGCTGGAGTATTCTCCATCTCCATCATCTGCTGAGAATCACTGCTGGCACTTGACCCCGACCAGTTTCAGCTAACAGATCAAAAGGTGAAAAATAAATATTTGGGGACACAGCCCACCCCGATGGCATCACTGTCAGCGTGCGAAGATCCGCAGCTTCAAGGTTTAGGTTAAAATATGCCATCGTTTATAAAATGTGACTTACTGTATGTAGGGAGCTGGGTGCGTGGATACCCTCAACGGAGGCTTGGTTGGGGAGGGGGGGGGCGGCACAGAAAGGGAGGGAGTGAGGAAACAGTGGGCAAATGAAGCAAACACACCACTCTAAAATCCTCAAGCCCACCTCCTCACGCCCTCACCCAGCAGCACCAGCTGTCTCAGAGGAAATGCCTGTGAGAAGAGGTGACACAAGATGGGGGAGAGGATCGATGTCACTGCCATGACCAGGGCCGAGGGGTCAATCCATCGTGAAAGGAGCCGCTGTCCACTTGACCCCACTCACCCCACTGACCCCACGTGAGTCGCTCGCTATGTAACTGAGCAAACCAAGCCAGTGGCCTGGGATCGATCACCTCCTTGCGACCGACTGGGAGCCAGAGTATCAGGACGTTGGATCCACTCAGAAAAGGGTAGCAGAGTGGGATTATATTCATCCAGGGGGGGGCTCTCTGCTTCCCGCGATGGGTCTGGACCATGGCCCCGCCCGGGAAAGCTGATAAATGTTTACCAACAAGAAGTCCCTTGATATTTTAATTTGAATAACTTTAGTGTGAAAATATTGCTTCCTGCAGAGAGGAACCCTCAGAATAACAGATAAAGGATACTGCCATTAAAAGCAGCCTGGATATAAAGGACGGCCCCCCAAGACCCGCCCGCCAAGGTCGCAGAGACAAGGCACCGGGGAATCATGGGAAACGGTGCCCAGGTGCGCTAATCGCGTCAGGCGCAAACGGAGCGGCGGAGAGTAAATGACCGATCACCAGGGCACAACAGGTTATTATTTTTCTCCTCTGTCTCCTCTTCAGCCTGGAATAAAAGTGTGCGCGCGCACACACACACGCACGTACACACACACACGCACGTACACACACACACACACACACTACTGCACACATACAGACACACACACTGATAGACTCACACGTGCACAAACACACACAAACACTACTGCACACATACAGACACACACATTGACAGGCGTACGCACGCACGCACGCACGCACACACACACACAACTGCACACATAAAGGAACACGTACACACACACACACACACACGCACACAAATGCACACATAAAGGAACACATACACACACACAACTGCACATATACAGACACACACATACAGACAAACACACAGGCGCATGCACGCGCGCGCACACACACACATTCTCTCTCTCTCACACACACACACACACACACACACACATACACACACACACACACACACACACACACACACACATATATACAGACACACACGCTTCAGTCCTTTTAGACCGATGCTGTGGGCTTTTACTGAGACGGTGCTGCGCGGCGGGTATCATTTATAACGCACGCCGCCGCTAATGCAGCCGCGGGCCGCCATGTTTTATTCATGCCTGTTTGTTATTAGGGCCCCTTCTTAAAAAGGTGAGCCGCTCCCTGGGCCTGAGCGCCGCCGTGCCGCGCGTATCTATCACCCTGACAACGGCGTCTCCTACAGGAAGTCTTTCAGAAACCCTCGAACGGCCGTCCTATCGATCCCCCCTCCCTACCCCCGCCTAGGTACTGCCATGCTTTCCCCAGGCGGGGGGGGGGGGGG
>JAODKF010000016.1:121953-138713 GCA_026779585.1 Mormyrus proboscirostris
CAAAAGAGACCTCCCCAGTAATTGTTTTATGTTGCTCTTGTGGCGCCCCCTCCGCTGCCATCAGCTTTCGCCGCTCCTCCGCCGAAACAGAATCACTTCCAGGACATTTAATAAACATCCCCGGATTCTGCCTTCCTCTCATCCCCGTCTCCCGAATGCTATTACACATTACTCTGCTGAGTTCCAGGCAGGATGGGGACTCTCAGCTCGGCACGGAAGGCGGAGAGGCCCGCCGCCCAAACTACCATCCACAGACACCCATGACGGAGGTCAGCGGGAATCTAGAAGTGAGAATCCCAAAGCATTACCCCTGACCGGGTGTACAGGGGTGGGGCCACAGGCCACTGGTCCCAGTCGAACGCTGATTGGCTCCTGTAGTGGCCCCTCCCTTTTCACTCACTGATTCAAAACGCATCATTGGTTAATGATGAGGTCGGCCTCTCTGTTTATATTATGGCCCCTCTGCTCCTCCACCTTAAACAATCCCTGGCTTCCATGTCAGAGAAATTGGCAGACAAATCGTGATGCTGCAATTTGCAGACCTTGGGAGACGCCTCAGGGCATCAACAGGCCAGACGGGGGTTCGCCAAGCAGCATCCTGTCAGGTGTTCCCGTGCTGCGCCAGTCTGGGAGGTGAGGTGACCGGTCAGTCAGCTTCCACGGGGCGCAGGACCGCAGGACGAAGGCCGGCGCTCCTCATGCGATGAGAAAGGGAACAATGACGTGTGAGCCGCTGACGACCCTGCCTGATGGGTCCACCTGCCTCTCCCTCTGTGAGCGCCACGCGACCTGATGGCGCCGCCCAGGCTTGGCGCTGCGGCCAGCCGCCAGCGCAGCATTCTGTGATTAAATCCTGCTCGGGTCGCCGCTCCTCCGCTGCTAATTACTGATTCATTACCTCCAATAAAAAGCCAATTGAAATGCTATAAATATTTAATGCAAACTGCGCTGCTGTTTGGAACCGGCGTAGTGCCATGCGTGAACTCCTTGTCTGTACAGTGTGCGCTGAACCAATGCTGGGATCGCATGCGGCGGGGGGGGGTGAGCTCTTTGGGGGTGACTTGGGATAAAAGACGGCAGGGCTGAGCACAACAGAGAAGGAGGGAACTAAAGGGTGAGGGAGGGCGCTCAAAGGGTGCCTTGCAACACGGATCGCAGGACTGCAATACACACACACACACATACAAACACTCCTCAGTTAAGAGATTGGTCAATAAGCAAGGAGCTGATCTTTACCAATATTTCAAGCATAAGAACAGAGGATATCAGCTCTAATATATATCGGTTATGTTTGCATTCTGAAAATACAGGTAATCGTTTTTATTCATTCTGAATAAAGGTCTGAAGGAAAGTCCAACTTTCTGTTTGTTTTAATTACCATATCTCAGTGGTCAACAAAATTTGACACTATTTCTATGTATAAATAATTTTTATACATTGTTTTCATGTATATAATTTTGTGGTATTGTCTCCCTGCATAACAAAGGCTGTAAGGATTTCTCTGAAGTTTCCCAAGTGTGCTGCCCCTGTAAAAAGGGCTTGACAATACAAACGCGACGCTGTCTGGGCGCCCCCCACGAAGATCGGCGCGTAGGTGAGAGAGAGTTTAACCCCGCTTCTCCAATGCTTCTCCACCACACCCCCGCACAGCGCACGCCCCTCAATCGACCCCCCCGCACCAACTCCCCTGTCTTACTTCCACCGGAAGCCCAGACTGACCCAAACCCCCAAATACTGGGTCACCCGGAACAACAGAGAAAGGTGCCGGTAGGGACTCTCTGCCGGCGGCTTTACTGTGACCCCCCCCCCCGGGAGCTGCTACTCTGTCCCTTTGTGCTCCCGGATCTTTCTTCTTCTTTCTCAAGTGGCCAGTCACTAAAGCACACACACACACACACACCTGCAGATCCAATCTTAGACATAGACACAGACCCATAAAAATCCCTGCATCCACACACAAACACACCCATGCAGGGCACATACACACACACAGCTGGCACGGGCCGTCGCGAGAACACACAAGCACATACACAGCCGGCGCGGGCCGTCGCGAGAACACACACGCACATACACAGCCGGCGCAGGCCGTCGCCAGAACACACACGCGCAAACCCCAGCGCAATTTATGCACAGGAGTTTATTAGGCAAAAATAGGGAAGTAGAAACCAAGCCCTTCCAGCACCTCCATCCCATTAAATATTTAAATGAAAATGAGCTGCAAGGTGTGTGTAAATCATAAATAATAAAGAGGAGAGCCCGTCTGGGTCAGACCTGACACCCCCATTCCTCCTGGTCTCTAATACATTATTGAGTGAAGATGCACTTCCCTGGGTGGGGGGAGGAGGGGACCCCCCGGACTGCCTGTCGGTGGGGTGGGAATGGGGGTGCGGCCCAGGCGCATGCGGTGAAACCGGGCCAGGGACAGACAGGCATGTAATGGCACCCGGTGCTTAATGCACAGGGAAGGCAATTCTGGCCCAGTGAAGGAGCGCTGTGCCTCCCGGCCTGCACACCGGGGCTCATTTTTCACTGGCTGTTCCATGCCTGGCGTCTCCCAATGCATCACCTGCAAGTAGGTGGGCCGTTCTCCCCCGCAGACGCCGGCTGGCCTGGCAGTGGCAGCGAGGTGTGTGCTGCACACTCTGGGGGACGTCGTTATGCCCTGGGGACAGGGACAGACGCGTCGGCCCGAGGACAGCCACACGCAGAACATCAGCATTTTTAATTCGAGAATGCGTTAACCACAATGTCCCGCAGAGTTATGGGTATTATTTACGGAAATGCGTGAGGCTTTACTTGTTTACCTAAAAATGTCATGCCTCTTTATTTACATGAGCAGGAAATGCCGTACACAGAAAATTCTTTTTTAAACATTTGTTGTGGCTTCATTGAAGTACATTAAAGTGCGTGATCATGTATATAGTGGGTCCCTACAATGTGAGAAAAACCTGTAATATTGATGTTGTGGGAAGCACATTTTTGGTCACCACTTGGGGAAACTGACATGCAAGCATAAAAATGTGAATGCCATTTAAGTCATTTGTTTGGTTACTTATGGTTAAGGTTAAGGCTGGGTAGGCGTTAAGGCTGTCATTGTTAGGATTAGAATCATGCCCATAGAAAGGAATGGAAAGGCCCCACAAAGATAAAGTTAGCAAATCTGTGCATGTGCTTGTCTCTGTGTTGTGTCCCTCGGGGCACTGATTGCTACATCAGTATGCGTGAGGGCATGTGCGTGACCAGGTGAGGCTTCAGGGTCATATATGCTCTTCCCTGACCAGGCTGTGTGTTTGCCTGCCTGCTTTCCCACGTGTTTGTTTGCATACTGAGCACATTCAGCTTTGCTCTGCATCGTTGTTCACGCGTGTCTTGGCGGTGACGTGCAGGCGGAACCAAAACGCCGCTGTTACTTCCACATGTTCATGCTGCAGGGGGTTGGGGGGGGGCACATGTCAAAAACAGAAAAACAAAGAGGCATTTTGTGTGCCTGGGTCCCCCACCAAAAGGGAGAAATACCTCCATTGCATCTGGGGGAGGGAGGGCTGTTGGTGGAGGAGGCAGGAGGAGAGGCGTACACCGCAGCTCTCGTCATGGACATGACGAAGCCATGCTGTAGATAGTCGGAGGGCCGTGAGCAGAAATGACCCCCCCCCCCAGTAACCACCGCAAAATCCCACATAAGCCAATAGTTACAGACCAAATGCAAACAAATCCAGCGCCATCCCAACAACATCAGGACCACCCAGAACCAGCGAGATCCGAGCCCCGGACTCTTAACCGAGGAACCAGACACCCGGTGCCCATCGTGTGATTTGTAAGAGGGTCGAGGCGTGTGTGTGTGGGGGGGGCTCCTGGCCAGGCTTTTAGCTGGAGTGCTCTTTATTAAAGAAGCGGCCAGATGTGCCGCTCCCTCTCCTCCCGCTCCTCCCGCCGCTCCCTCTGCTCCCGCCGCTCCCTCTCCTCCCGCCGCTCCCTCTCCTCCCGCTCCTCCCGCCGCTCCCTCTGCTCCCGCTCCTCCCGCAGCTCCTGCTCCTCCCGACCCACCGAGGACGGCGCCGCCATGGAGAGGATAATGAACTGTGCTGCCTTTCACTGTTTTCCTCTCTGTTTAATACTTTACACCTTCTCCTCGGGTACATATTTCATCGCGGGTGTGCAGGACTCACGGAGGTCCATTCGTCATATCTGAGCGCGTGCCTGTGGCAGGATGAGCGATGGGCCCGCGCGTGTGACTCTCTGTGTGCGTGTGTGGCTGTGTGCCGGCAGATGTCACCGGAGCTGGACCGTAAGGCGGAAGTGCAGTGGATCCACCCGTCGGCTTATGAACAGAAGAGTTTCGGGGAGGGGGGCAGTAAAGTACCTCCACCTGAGCAGAGCTCAAAAATAACTCCGGGATTATTACGAAGTGGATCATGCCCCCTGCAGCTGTGCGGTCGGAGGTGGGGGGTTAAGAAATACTGCAGTACCTCACAGTCTCACACACATACACACACACAGGTTAGATAGCTATATCTTTGTGGGGACTCTCCATTCATTTCTATAGACAAAACCCTAATGATAAATATGACAACCTTATGCCCTACCCAGCTCTAACCTTAACAAAGGTTTTTGATTGGTCATCACAATTTAATGTATACCTGGACTACACACACACACACACACACACACACACACACACACACACACACATACCTCTCTCACATGCTCCTTCATACAGCCCAGTATCTATCTATCAAGTTATAAAACGATTAAACAATTAATAGCTGTTGCCAAACTTAATTGGTGACACAGAACAAAATACTTCAGCAAGCTGAGCTCCACTCTTAAGAATAAATCAATATAGCAATTTTAAAAAATTGAAAGCTATTCCAATCGGGATGGAGTGGTGGCTCAGAGGCTACGGATCTGTACCAGCGACTCTAAGGTGATTGTACTCCGTCCAGCCCTATAAGCAGGTCCTCCAACTTACAGGCAATCACATGGGGGTTGGTGGCAGGATTGGCGCTCCAGCCACTGGAAGAAAACTCACACTGGTCTATTCGGACTAGTGTGGTGCTGAGGTATCACCTGTCACATGACTGCACTCAGGTTCTCCTGCCTGAGATGGTTTACCTCTCCAAAAAAGAAAAGAAAAAAGCAGCCTTAGAGTACTAACTGATGAGCGGTGAGGATGAGGGAATGTGACGGCCAATCAGCTCGCGGGTAGGTGGGGCATAAATCATCAGATATATAAACATGTCCTGAAGAATGGCGCTGAAAATAATCTATCAATCAGAATAATCGATCAGCCTAATGATTTACGCCTAATACCTTCATATTTTATAGCCATTCGTTTCAATCAAATCTGATGAATAAATTAAGGCCTAGATGCTGAAGAGATGAGATCGCCATGGCGAGCTGAGACTTACAGCACGTCTGACATGCAGCAGGAGGCCCCAGCCCTGCCAATCTCCCCCCCCACTAGGATCATCCCCTCCCCCATGCGGGAGGTGACGCGTTTGCCCCTCACATCAGTCTCCTCCTTGGCTATAGCATCCCAGGACCCCACCCCCCCATCCCCTCGGGTGAGGAAACGTTCCAAACAACCCGAGTGTCACTTAACCTTTACAAAAAGGGTTCGTCCTTTTAGATGCAGAAAATCGATCCATACCAAGCTGGCGCGTGCGTGTGGGTGTATGTGCGGCGGACAAAGGCCCTGCTTAATCACTGGAGATGATATTTAAGCAGCCCAACAGGCCCAGAACATGGCACGGTGCCAAGGCTGCGTACGGCGAGAGGAAATTTCCATATCGCGTAGCCGCAGATCTTGGAAATACCCCGAGCTGCGTACTGGAGGATGCATTGCGGAATGCTAAGCTGAGTCTCGACGGCAGCACGCGGAGATGCAGGAGACAGCGTCCAGCTTGATGGGCAGGTAGATAAAAGGACAATTTTCTCTGAGAACTTCATTGAAGTTGGTGGACAAGACGAAGACAAAGAGATCCACAGGGGGGGCAGGAGATAGTTTACAGGGAGAGAGAGGTGGTGAGCCAGGCAAACTCAGTGCCATATGTGGGGTGGGCTGGGGGGGCAGTGTCTCGTACCGGCTGCTCATAGCCTGATGTCCATTTGTCTGGTACCACTGTTAATTGGTAGGTCAAGTGTGTGCAACAAGGGAGAGGTGCAGACAGCGGGACAAGTGGTCAGGGCAAAAAGGCAGGTCTCTGGGTCAAAGAGTGGATGTCACCGGATGACAGAGCAGCACCTGTGCGAGCAGGCTGTCCACAAAGGGCGTGCCAACTGGGAAAGACCTGAGAGAGACCAGATCTAGCTCATCCTGCAAAGAGCAGGCGTAAAACATTTACAGCACCTTGCGTGACAGGGCTGTCTGTCAGCCCGTCAAGGGCTGCCTGAAGAAGCTAGCGGAAACCTGAAAGAAGAGCAAACCTCAGTCACCCTGCCAGAAACACTACTCTCCTCTAGGAGATGCCACCCTGCCAAATTCCGTTTCTGACGTTACTCTGTCTTCTCTATATGTCATACCTATTATTAATAACGACACTCAAGCACCTGAAGTGTCCCAGAGAAAATGAGCTGTTACACAGCATTTGGATTTTACGGAATTTACGAGTACATTATTGACTGTTTGGGTTTTCAACAGCACCCTAGGTAATAGGGAAGGGAAACAGCGACGGACATTACAGGCTTTTTTATTACCACGGGGTGGACATACACAAATTATTTTTCATTTCACCCACCAAAACAACTTGAGGTGAAACTCATGTCACATTCCTCCTCGTCTTTCTTTGCTGGTTCTCCGTTGGTGCTCACATCAAGTTCAGGTTTGTGGTGCTGGCTTGCTGGTCCATCAATGAATGGGTACCCATCTCCTTCAAAAGGTTCCCCTAGACCTATGAACCATTTTGCCCCATTCGGTTAGCAAACCAATGCTGTTTAGAGCTCCCTCCAGCTTGGGAGGTTCTAATTTGTGGTTCCCCGATGGTGGAGTGAGCTGCTGTACCACGTCCAGTCATCAGACTCCCTCTCCACCTTCAAGAAACACCTCTAGACCCATCTGTTCCATGAATTCCTCTACTAGCCGATGCCTTGCAGCCATATTTTTGCAGTGTGCTGTTTGCCTCACTTGTACCTCGTTTTGGACAAAAGCTTATGCTAAATTTGTCAGTGTAAATTAAATGTTTTGCTGATTGATTCTCCACCTGAAATTTGGATATTTGAGAGTTTGGGTATTAGAGATTATGCCAACAGAGCAAAGTGTGGACCTACACAGCTTAAGAGACATTTAAGTTCCTGTCAGAGCCTCAAGGCCTTAGGGTTAGCCGAAACAATTTAATAGCTCTTAAATCACTGCAAGACGCTGGAGGCCTCTTGCTGTCCCCGGTCATCTGGTAAAAGGGGGATTTAATCACTGCCACATCTGAGCGAGAATCTCTGATAAATTACGGTGGCCACGGCAGCCAACTCGCAGAACAGAAGTCAGAGGGAAGTACGCTCAGGAATTCTGACCCTCAGCACACAGGCGAGGAGCTTCTCCAGGCATGCTCTATGGCAGGGGCCAAGGGGACAGTTAAATGGCAAACCAATCGATACACAGGCAGCGGCGGCAAGGACAGGGTAGCAGCAGCGGTCCACAGTGTGGGCAGAATTCTTCGGAATGTGCTTAACTCTGACTGCATGGTATCATGCTGGCTAATGACAATCAGTCTAGATGGATGCTGAAGAACCTTTATTAAAACTTGACCATACAGCTTCTCTAAATGTCTGTTATTTGAAGAAGACACAGATAAGGTTGATTTTTATCACAAAGTTCTGAAAATATAACATCTTTGAAAGTCTATCCTTTGGCTCTTTGGGTCAAGGTTAATTCCTCCTCAAGATTACTGATGATGTGACTAGATAGATTTTTCAGTTGACGCTTTGCCCCTTTAGGCATGATGAAGCATGAACCTAGTCTTCATGATGGCCATTCTACTGGAGACTGGGGACTGGGGTCGTGATCATATCACAGTTCTATGTCTCAGAGACACGTACTAAACTGGACAAGGCTTCACACCCCACCAGTACAGGGGGGTGTGAGTATATTAGGGACAGAATCTTATGGGTTAGGAATCCCTCCACATTTTAGCACCAAGTTCCACATCTAGAGATTGGTCTGAAGACCTGTCCAAGCTCTTACTAAGATTGAGGTGTGCAGGCTGTCTCTTTCTTCCAGCTCTTATTTAGACCAAGCTGTGCAGTCTCCCTCTCTGATCCACCTTTTATTCAGATCGAGGTATGCAGTCTCTCTTTGTTACGGTGCGGCACGACGAAGGAGGGACAATCCATGTGGCGGTTCTTCAGACAAACAGGGTTTTATTAAACAAAACAGACCACAAAGGGAGAACCAGAAAAAAAGGGAACATAAGGGATCAAAAATGAACAGATAAATAGACAGGACTAACTAAACTATAACTAACATGAAACATATCTAACACCAAAAGACATCTAGAAAGACAGATAGGGATCAAGCATTGAAAAGGATACAGCAATAAAGAAGCAAACACAAGGATCAAGCAATGGGAAATGCAATGAATGACTGAGGAACAAAGTCAAGGGCAGGAACTTAAATATACAGTCAACAAGGGTGTGACGGGGGACAGGTGTGAGTCATTACTCCAAATTTCCTCCATATCAAATTGGTGAATCCTCTTCTGCCCCTTCACCACTATAGCTACTGTGTGGTGAGAGTATTGGTGCAGAATGGCTGCTGTCACATCATCCAGGTGGGGGCTACACAGTGGTGGTGGTTGAAGTGGATCCCCATTGGTTTTGTAAAGTGCTTCAGGGGTCTATATAAATGTAACATTCAATTACATAAACATTAGAGGTTTGGGCAACAAGGAACAGGTGAGAATAATAGGTACTAAGGAGTTTAGCAGTAGTAATAACACCAAACAAAACACTACAAAATAACAAAACCGGGCAGACACAGGCAGGAATGACCAGAACAGATATAAAACATAGACCTATGCTACAAGAGAATGATAAAATAATTAAGGGGAAAAAACCTCTAAATATCCAAGAAAGTTGAGGTTAGTCTCTTGCCGATCTCAAACTGACAATTGTAGGATAGACTTGGTCCTCTGCCACATGTTCAGCCCACTCAGCCACACAATAGTAGAACACATTATGAACTAAGGGGCTAAGACTGAGGAGGGAACAGAATGGCCAGCGACACCTGCTGGTCAAATGGGGAAAACAAGACAGAACAGGACAAGGCAGGGTAGCTGGATAACTTGTTACATTTAAGGTATTCTTGGCTAAATGTAAGTGAATGAAGATAAAGTTCACTTAAACAAGGGTATTTGAAATCCAACAAGTTATGCGACTAAGCAAGGTTTCATGATACAGGCCTCAAATCTCTGCTTACTTCACGGTACCCCAGTTTAAGGACTTTATCTTTGTTCGCTTAAATTTAGCCCAGACTACCTGTAGTCAGCCAGCAGTGCTAACAACAGACCTGAGCAAATATGTGTGATGTTAGAACTGATGGTTAAACTTTATTTACTTTACCTGCGAAAAAAATGTCAGTAGATTTGCAGTTAGCGGAACTAAATTTAGCAGAAGCTAATTGATCAGCTAACAGTTTTCGAAGTTAGTGAAAATTGTAATCTGCTAATGAAAAAGTCATCTTTGCCAATTAGTGGTTACCAGATTAGCGGAACCCTGCCCACCACTGCTCTCTTCCAACTCTTATTCAGATCGAAGTGTGCAGTTTGTCTGTCTCTCTCTTCCATCTTTTATTCAGATCGGGGTGTACAGTTTTTGTCCCAGCTCTCATTCAGATCGAGGTGCTCAGTCTCTCTCTCTCTGTTTCATCTCTTATTCAGATCGAGGTATACAGTCTGTCTCTCTCTGTTCCAGCTCTCATTCAGATCGAGGTGTGCAGTCTCTCTCTTTTCAAGCTCTTCCTCAGAGCGAGGTGCCAGCATCTCTCTTTCCGCCATAAATGGTGAACACGCATGAGTGCCATGCAATCAAACGCTGCGCTTTTCAATCTGCACATCAAATGAGCCCCGATTCCAGAGCGTTCCAACACCAACCGCGCATAACAAAAGCTGGTGATTCATCTGGCTTAAGATAAGCTGCCTGATATCTTTACAGGTACTTTAGGTGGCTGTGCACAGGAATATGGGGTCACGGTCGCAGCAAGGCCAGAGCCGAGGAATGGTCAGGGTGATACGCTGCGTCTTCAGATGTCTGCGGCTAACCGTGACTGCTAATCCTGATCTCTGTTTTGATTTTTGTTCACAAATTCAGCCATCTTTACATCAGGTCATCTGCGACATCAGCTTAGTCAGAGAGAGCGATCCTGTGCTCCGTGTGGTTAAGAGAAGGAGGACGAGGCCCAGTGCTGAGACCAACACGACTGCGTTATGAAGGGCCCAGCCCACGCTAAAACGTGCAAATGCAGGTCAGCGAGCGGGAGAATATTTATTGGGTTATTACCGCAGCTTTCACTGCCGAAGGTGAGAGCGAGCTTTGCATACAACCTTGCTAGTCGGCTCATCTCTCCGTTCCCCCGTCTTGATGCCCCTCGGCCCCCTTTTGCACAAACGAGGCCGCGTTGAATATTCCCATACCTTGTCGGATGGCGCAGAGTCACTGAGCACCGTTCCGTTTCGGCAGAGCCACGAACAGGATGAGAGCACGTTTACGTCGACACTCGCGCAGGACAATGGCTCTGTTCACAGACCTGTGGTGGACGGTATGGGGTGCAGAAAGGGAGAGAAATGGGGCGAGAAAGAGTGAGAGAGACAGGGAGAGAAATGGGGCGAGAAAGAGTGAGAGAGACAGGGAGAGAAATGGGGAAAGAATGAGAGAGACAGGGAGAGAAATGGGGCGAGAAAGAGTGAGAGAGACAGGGAGAGAAGGGCGGAGAGAGTCAGGAAGAGAGTATAAGACAAGAGAAGATGGCCTAACACAATATCTCTAGTTTTTGCAAATTCGCAGGCTGCACAGGACTGTCTTATTTCAAAACCCTTAGACAAAGCTTTCACCCCCCCCCAACCTGCCCCAGTAAAATAGTGGGTACCCCAGTCCTGCACCCAGGCCGTGGGTTGTTTGTGACCAGACAAAAAAAGGGTGCTGCTATTCAGCACCTGAGTTCCTGCCTCTTAATGGCGTCATATGCGCGCCAATACAATTACATAACCGTAACAGCTAATTACCTTGGACAGCAGCAATTATAATTACAATCAGAAATTAAAGTTTAATTAATGCTAACTATTCTTGGCGTGGTTCGCCAGAATGTTATTGCAGCCGATTCTCTTTGGTTTTATTTCTTGGTAATTGAGGAAATTTTGTCCAAAGTGATTAAAATCACCACAGCCAGACGATAGTGTTGCACCGCTGAAAGCTTGTTAATTACCCAGATATTTTTATTGTCTGTTCAATTTAGAAATATAGTGCCTGCTAATACCTATAAGTCAATGATTCCATATATTTTCCATGCAAAATAAGGAAGCTTTTGTTTTTTCTTTGATTATGCCAGAAAAATCAATTAAGACAAAACCATTATGTTCAGGGGGACACGACAAATAAACAAATAAACTCGTATTACATTTGACCTGGTGGGGCATGGGATTGCAGCCCGTGTTTGTAAATGGATATGCTGTGTTACTCAGATATCCCACCTTAGGTTTCAGGGAGGCAGGTGAGAGATAAAGGGGAGGGGGGTTTCTGGCTAGCTTTGGTTGTATTTTGGTAATACCGGATAAAATGATATTTTCATTCAATTTTATTGGGAAGGAATGGAATAGCGTTGCTTTAATGATACAGCCAAAATACCATATACTGTGCTACAACATCTGGACCATATGACATTATTAAAATAGCCTAATGCTCCATGGTCATGGGGGTAAAACATCTTGCTGGCTAATTTTACCACAGTTTAATAGCAGAACGACAAATTTCAGAGACATTGTGCATCATTTGCAGGTTGAGGAGAGCTGACATCTGATTGGTCGGTCCCACCGCCGCTAGTAGCTTGGCCCCACCTCCTCTGCAATGTGATTGGTGATCTCCCTGAACTAATCATTAGTCCTTCTGCCCTCAGAATGTTTTTGTGTAAGTAAAACTCCCATGAGCCGTTTCTTCCAGCTTGCCTTCACCTTCATGGGAGCGAAAGCAACTGAATATTGAATGACCACTTTATTATTTCTTTAAGCATTTAATAAAATAGCCATACTTTCGAAGAACAAGTTCCACGTGCACAGGGAACCCCCTATGTTGCATTTCTCACCAAGATGCAAAGCACTTTGTTACGTAACCTTTTTCTGTGGCTATCTCTACCTTTTGTAGTACGTAAGGAGAGGCAGACACAGCTAAACCAAAGAGCATCTGTAAGATTAGCTACAATTGGGATGGAGATTAGAGTCATGTGACAAGGCAGCGCAGGGAAGGAAACAGAGTTGGGGAAAACAGAATGGGCAGCAGATTCAGGTTCCAGAAGGTTCCACAGCCAGATGTAGGATCCAGGATCAGGGTGTGGGAGGGTGACTGACCAGTGACCAATGTTATACCGTCATACCCAAATGATCGCTTGAAGCTGCGCGTGTTTTGTTTTGTTGCTATCATGCCATTGTTTTGATTATGCAGTCATCATAAGAGAATATGGACACGTGTGTTTGCATTACCCGCAGTAGCTTCTGATTTCTCATAGATTAAATGGGATAGTTCTAAAACTGAGAAGTTGGATAGTTGTTAGCTAACACAAGTATTGATAAGCTTCTGTAACTGTGTGTGCCACTCAAGCTTTTTATTTTATCGCATCAATCTGCTTGGAATCGATAGATTTTTTTTTCCTTGTACTGGGCTTGGTCCCAAGTCTGTCTTTCTCGGAATAGCCAATCAACATCTTAGGACTTATTTATTTCAGTTCCTATTGGTCTGACTGTTACAGGCAAAACAAGTGATGTGTAGGTATCCTGCTAGTATCCAAAATAATTTACAGAACTTGTCCAGTAGATCCATATTGCTGACCTCATTGCTGTGACCCTAATAATAAAGTCCACAGTTTCTCCTTAGAACAGTCTCTACTCTGACTTTTTTTCCACTTCAATCATGAATACTGCATTTCGACCAATTAATTTCAGTGAGAGGATCGTTTGAGATTGTAGGTCAGTGAGGCATTACGAGGAAGCAGATGACACGAGTGAATATGTAGAAATCCTGCACTTTTTGTATTTTTACATGGAAATGCACTGAAAGAATTCATCTGTCCGGATGTGTAACTAGTACATCATTAATAATTTTGCATTTTCTGGGGCACTGCGCAAATCCCCATTCTTCTCGTTCATAGTTCAACAGGATCATAATTCTAAAAAATGGACGCAGTACTTTTAAATGCCCAGATACAGCACATACAGCGGTGGGTGTTACAAAAAATAAACATGGGAGATTTTCCATTTGATTGCATCATGGAAGCATTAAACAATGAATTATTAGCGTTAGCATACTTTGCGCAATATCCCATATAACCTTCTACCATTGGCTGATCATTCAGTCTCCAGGTTAGCTGCCATGTCTGCCGTCAGTCATGCATGTGTCCTGCGAAGCTGCTGAACCTTCCGGAAATGGCACCAACTCCAAGGCCCAAGGCATGATCTAGAGACCGTAGGATATTAATGGTCAACGTCAAGCGATTGATAGAGTCACAATTATGAATCAAAAGATGAAGATGAACAGAAAATTGGTCACTGAAGTCCAGCTGCCCACAGTTAACTGCTGTTCCTCCAACTGCAACCCAGAGACATCAGATTTTGACTCTTAATGTATGACTGTAGGGGTGACTTTGCCATTTTGATATTGTTGGTGTTTTTTTGATGGGCCGGTGGTCTTCCTCTTCTTTGTCATCTCTACTGCTTGTGCCATGCTAAGCGTTTCATATTTGTACTTTATAGGTTCCTGTCGACAAGTAACTCAGGCTTAATTAAAGCTGATGTACACGACTTTCTAATTGCTTGTGTGATTTACATCGCATTAGGAGCGCCATAAACAGCAGTGGAACCAAATGAATGAGCAGATGTTCTTTTCGTTATTTGTCTAACCTTCTGAAGAGCTGGCAAGCGCGCAGCTTGGGGCTACCTCGGCGCCATGAGCGCCACTGCGGCGGGATTCCTTCAGCAATGTCCGAGAACTGCCGCGTCCAGGGAGACCCACCCCCCCTCCCCCTTCCCACAATTACAGGGGCTGTGCAGGTGCACCTGGTCCCCCCAGAGTTTTATCTGGTGGCTGCCACCTGGTGTCTCTCCGCAGTCTACATCCTCTGCTAAATTACAGTTCAATACCAATTAAGGCGTTTTGTGCTCAGCGAATGCCCGCGGATTACGCAAACAATTACCCTTTCAGACTTCGTAACGTGATTTAGGGGGAGACCGTGCTGACATGAGTTAGCCTGCGTCATGTCAGCTTAATGAAATATTAACAATGTCTTGTAAAAGTGGTGCGGCTAGCTTGCCGTCAAAAGGCAGTCAATATGTCGGTTGAATAAAGGTTGCTGATATTATTTATTTATTTATTTTTTTACCTCATAAAGGTACAGGTATCCGTTCCCATAACATCCCCGGCCTTTTAAATGACAGTGAAGGTTTGTTCTTGAGATGTCATGTTAAACTTAACATCAGAACCAGGGAAAGCCTCCAGCTTGGGGTTCTGATCCACACAGGTTTACACTGCAAGAAAATCTGGGAAAACGAGAGAGACAAGAAAACAAACGACAGCAAAGAAAAAAAAAATGTCAAAAAGAGATCAATCAGAATCGGTGATGCAGTTCATGGTTTTTACAGTTTTTACAGCGCACCACGTATTTACAGTTTGCACCGCCGCTGTGTCAACAGCAACAGAGGTAGCCTCCTCGATTCATCACAAGTTTTGCTGTCAACTTAATTAGTCGCTTCTGACATTAATTACATGAAGTGCAAGAAGTCACAATCTCAAGTAGATCAAATTAAGCGCTGTGCAAATCCTGAAGTGTCTCATTCCAGCCGCGGTGCTGACAATCGTCAATCTTGGGGGAATCATGTGACTGCTCTCAGCTGCTAAATTGGAGCTTAACACTGGAAATTATCCGATCTGGTGTGAGTGAGCGCTTGCCTAGTGGCTCCTGAAAAAACTGTGAGATCATATTGCCAGTGCAAATACGCAGATAAATTACAAACAGCACATACTGAATGGTCGGGCTTTTTCACCCCATTTTTTCAACACCACGCATAACAAATATTCATAGTTTTTGTGTATATATTTTTGTATATGCTATCCATGTCATACACTTATTTATACATGCAGTGAATAATACTGGCAATAAAATCTGGAACTAGATTGGTTTGTTTATATCTCTTTTGTACTCTGTTAATGTTTTGGAATGAACCAGTTATATTGTTTATTATAATGCTTTTGGAAACAAGGAACATTTTTGGCCTGAATGAAAAAGTGCTGCATATATTTATACACACACACACAGACGCGCACGCGTGCGTGCACACACACACACACACACACACACACACACACATATGTATGTTGTATTTGTGTATATGAACACATATACAGGTAGTACGTAATACAACATGCACTGACTTTAGTTAATATGGTTTTACCCCCTAAAAGACAGTGAAAAATTTGAGCAAAAAAAAAAAAACAACTGTAGGGAGCAATCTTCTGTTTCCACGGTAACATCAATTCATATTCCTTAGTCTGAGAAACTGTCAGATAGGCCACTGCTGACTAACCCAGAGAGAGAGAGAGAGAGGGAGAGAGAGAGAGGGAGCGAGGCCAAATGTCCATCTTCCTCAGAACATATTAGGCTCGGAGCCTGCAGAAGCTGACCTTTATTGTACCCAAGACGAGTTGAACTGTATTCTCACTGTATAAAAAACACAAATTATAGCATAAGTTGTAGTTGTGATTGCACGTTATTGATTTTATTAATATATACATTTACTGCAATGGACTTCCCTCTCATATCAGCAACAGGATAGCCACTTGCGCTTCATTTATGCGTCTGGTAGTATAGGATGATTGAAAGTGACAATGGATAAAGTGCTGTGACAGATAGCTTGAAGCAGAGATGAAATGTGGCTGTGATGCAGCAGGAACAGCGGCTATACCAGAAACTGCAGAGCAGACCTACATATAATCTTTACAGTATGGATGTACAATCTGGGCATTTGATTTAACGAGCAGATCTCGGTCAGGGTGCACACTGACCTTGTATCTTGGGGACTGCGGGAACGATATAGCTGTAAGGTTTTATTGAATAGCTTGAGAAGCTCCTCGTCTCCCACGTGGGGATTCCGCAGGCTGGGGAGGTGTCACAGGAGCAGATAAAGAGACGCAGGGTTTCTGTCTTCAACTTGGAAGAGACTGGGAAAGAGGGAAACTTTGGCCGTCGTACCCTGCATGTTTTTCGTTAGTTTTTGCGGGGTTCAGTTGAAAAAGAAGCCACAATCGGGGCAGGGGCGGGTAGCATGGTGGCTAAGGTGAGCAGTGCGGGAGAACGCAGAGGAGAAGGCGAACATCAAACTTTGAAGCATTTCTGGAAAACATGGAATTGCATTCTTAACCTTTTTAACAGTTTTGGCTGCCGTTTTGCGGTGCTTATTCTTTATAATTCCTTTCCTCATCCTTTTCTCGATGAGGGGTGCACAAAAGGTGACACGCTCACAGGCGGAAATTTGCATACCCCCAGCCACTGCCACCGCCCCCCCCAACACACACAC